>NW_026507454.1:0-15134 GCF_026875155.1 Cherax quadricarinatus
GTTAACAAAACTGCCGTTTAAAAATTAAAATAATTTCCCTTTTCCTGTGACAAAAAAAAGCCGAACTTACTAACATATACAGTACTTTGACCCCCCGAGGCCCACCTAACATTCACATTTCCACACTATAATGGTCACATGTTTTTTAAAACATCATTTTAAAAGAGGCTTGTTATCTGGGCCGCCTTAGGGGCTAGTTCTCTGCACTGCATTTTTCATGTAAACGGTAGACAAAACAAAAACTTATTTATGACACACGGTGTTATGTAACCCTGTCTTTATCAGACTCCCATGGCTTATTTCTCATTAAAAATTATAAATTTTCAGTTTTTTCTGATTGATTGGGGCACGCAAATCACATAAAACAATGTGGAATAAAACTAAGAATATTTAAGATCTCATTACCAATAAAGAAAAAAGGCCTTTTACTGGTTAGTGTCATCGTTCTTTATCTACCCTAGGAAAATGGAAACAGTCTCGAGGTTCAGATGATTCCTTTCATTAAACAAGAAGTGATTTTTTTTTTCTAAAGGTTTTGCGGGAGTGTCTTTTAAAAAGGTTGGATGTTTATTACACTTGGATTAAGTTTCAGTGTAGCCCCCTTCTCTGCGCCCACACCATGAGATTTGTCATCGTAAATCCCTAAAAAACCGCACGCCTAGCCTTAATCTAGGGGTTTTACAGCGCTTGTATTTATTAACTTTTTTCCTTTCAATAACAACACATTTTTTTTTTATTGGAAATGATTTTGATTTTCTGGTACTTTTTTTTAAAACTGTTTGTGGTTATTTTCAAACAATTTATTTTTAAATTATGTTTGAGAAATCAAAATTAATCCCATTCTCAGTATTTAATTTATTTTAGTACGAAATCGACTCCGCCATCGCCCCGGGATCTATTGGAGGGAATCCATAAAAACTTAACTAATTTATCCTTTAAAAAAAAAGTGTATATCTATTTCGGCTTCATTCCCCGGCTGCACGCTACTGTCACAGGCTTTTAAGCAAGCATGAGAAAAAAAAGAAAAGATTAAATTTTTCTTTTTTCTATCTCTATTCCCAAATACCTTTGGTAAGAGTTTGGTTTTTAAAAAGCAAGCCCCTTATTAATTCTAATGTATTTGAATTATAGTCCTCGGTAAGTTGACGATAACCTTTTCCCGTCCTTCCCCCCTCTCCCCAATTAAAGGGAAAAATTCAGCGTATAAGTTTTGGATATTTTTTTTTTAGTTGTATATCTAGTATGTGTTCGGGAATGTACTGATGGTAGAGATTTCTCGCTAAATTAATTAGTTTCTTGAAAGGAGATAATTGGGCACATGTGTAGACATATAAGCTGTTTTTGGTTATGATGGCTGGAATGCTGATTTTTTGTATTTCATCTTGATTACTAGATCTCATGAATTATTGTTCTAGTAATTCCTAGAGACATTATTTTGATCACAGAGCAACAGCTTCAGTCTGACGAGAGCAATGATCTGCTGTCTCTAGTAAATGCGTAGAAGTAGGGAGCATACACTGAGGTGATAAATGGAAAACAATAATAATAAAAAGGGATGTAATCAAAAGTGCTCCAGGTTACAAGTAGGTTTGCTAGTGACATCCTGGCCCGGGTCTTCTTTCTGGTGACCCAGAAGAATAAGTACTAAAATAATATCTAATAAAAACAAGGACTCTCAGCAGTCCTGTCCTTTATTGTTACAAAAATTATTAATTTTTACATTACACCTCACCACACACGGCAGCAGCACTCACATGCAAGACATTCAGGTGGATGATGCGAGGCTGTGTGGTATATCATATATATTTACTATATATATATGTTTATATATACATATACTGCTCTATATTAACACTCGCACGCTCTCGCCAAGGACTCCGAACCATGCTGCTTTGTGGCCTGCCTCATGGTAGGGCGAATACACATGACTGCCCTTATCACTGAAACCCTTTTCGATCATTAAGAGTGGGCATCCAGCGGAATGGATGTTTTACTTCCTATCATGGACACACGATGGTTTGTCGATAACTCTAGGCTAAAATTACCACGGCGCGGGAGTTGAACCCGCGGGTTCAAATCCCGCCCGTGGTATTGTTGTTTGGCATTCGTTGTCAATTACGTATTTCGTGAAGTCAACTCTAGGCTTAATTTCATTATAGTCCCTGTTTGGTTGTACTAGTTCAACGCAGGCAGGCCAAAGCAGCATGGGTTCGAGTCCTTGCTAGCGCAATGTTGTTATTGATCAATACCACTCGTTCGTGGTCTACATTTATATAATAAATACTGCTCGTTGAAATAGTACACCAAAATGTTTATTTATGTAATTGTACTTCTGGACTATAATTGGGTTGGGATTAGGTCGGATGGGTGGGAAATTGTGAAAACACAACCTGGGTGGGGGGGAGGGGGAGGCTACCCACAAGGTTCTGCAGGGGTTGAGTTTGGTAATAGGTAGTTTTGGTCTGAGAAAGTATTGTTTAATGAATGCGTAGTTAATGGCAATTGATGGCGCTGAGTGGCAGTAAGCAGCAACCAAGGTTGCTCTATATCTTGGTCCCTGGGCCTATCGAAACTCCAGTGATGGCTAATTGTAAGTACTGCTGCCACAACATTTCAAGGAACTATAGGACATGAAAACTGACGTGTTTGACGACAAAATATGACAAAAAAGGGGCCCGGCTACAATTACCATACGGTGAAACCATACATTACATTCTCCCCATACACTGAAAATAACTTCTCGACGTCTTTTGGAGGTTGAGTGCGAGGGTTGTGTGAGTGTGATGGGAATTCTTCTTTACTGGGTCAGTTATGTCTGTCGGGAAGACATACTGTGTGCATAAAACCTTAACAACAACACTCAAGTGATAAGAGTCCGGCCCTCCTTTAATTCTTTTTTTTATATAGTCATGATGTACCCACCCCCCCACTCCCGACCTTGTCAAATTGCCCCATTTGATCAATGTAGCATAGGCTGACTGCATCCTCAATGGTCGGAGCAGTACAGTTTGGTAGGACGATATCTCACTCGCGCCATGGCTCACGAGTTTCTCTCGCCTAGTGAACTGTAGCTGTAACATAGGAGTCTACATGTGTGTATGTAGTTTGTTTTGATGGAGATACTAGGAACTGAGCGCATTGTTGTTTTTGTTCTGTCTGTGATGACGTGTGGTTACAGAACTGTCTGATGGTGCTCAGTGTGTGTGCTTGTGCTGGATTCATTCATTCGCACTCACTCGTTGGTAGGCGGAGTTAGAGAGATAAAGCTCGCAAGAGTGGATGTGTAGAGAGTGACGTCGTCATCTGAGATAGGAAGTATGAGATTGAATTAACAATCTATACAATGAGTCGTGTTTGTGTGTTATCGCCTATTTTAGATCGACAACTCGTGTGATTGCGCATATTGCGCATATTGTGTGCCGGTGCCCCATTGGGAGGCGCGTTTGAGGATATGTTTGGCTTAGGAGTGTGTTTGTGGAGTATGCAATGTGGGGGGCCCCCGCCCGCGCAATAGAGAAAAGGTGGCTTGAGCTAGAGAGTGTTGTGTGTGTGTTTGAGATTGAGGTGGTTATGTGTAACCTATTTTCAGCCTACCAGTGTTACAGTGAAGAGATTCATCATAGGAGGGAAAACGCCAAATCTATCTATTAAAAATCAAGGAAGTCAGGTTTGTAGTGCTGTTTCTCTTGCTTTTAAAAATTGGCTGAATCAGCAGATCAGGTTCAGGCTGTCAACATCTTTGATGCAGCCTATTATTATTATTAAGGATTCGACGGTTATTCTCAAGGAGCACGGGCCTCTTCAAGTGGTGGACGGCCTTGGCCTCCCTGTCTATGGAGTGTCTGAGACCTAAGTCTCCCATGGTGGCGGCACAAGTACCCCTCATCTTTGGGACTAACTGTCCCCAGGCCTAGGCTTCTGTAGGGAGAACCTAGGCCTCTCTGGTCGGCCATCCCCGCCCCAAGGCGGGCTAAGGGAATGACAGTCTTGCGGCTGCAAGCTCCGGCTCAGGTTCCTTCCTACACTAGAAGGGCTGGGCCATGGTGACGAACGCAGCCTATTAATTGAAATTCATTCTATGCCTGACTGTGGTGGAGCATGGTGGTGTTCTGAACCCCTCTGCTCTTTTCAGGCGGGCTCCTAGCAAAAAACATGGCACTGAGTGTAAGGTGTAGGGTGAATACCATCGGCAATGAGTACTTACGTGGCGCAATTTCCCCTCATGCGCAAAGTGTTACTACCGTCCATCATCAGAGGACCGTTTGGTATACAGGGACGAACGGGTATATGGTGTAGACTGAATCACGGAATAGTAATGTCACGATTGCAAAACAAAAAACCATACTGAACCATTGATGGTCCACTGGCTATGCTGATGGTCTGGAGTTTTGAGAATCTCTGACCACGGGTTCAATCCCACCGTGGTATGAATTTATATGGTGTATGTAGCCCTGAATGGGCCTCAGAATCTTCATTTAACTGAGATCGACGGCTGTGTTAATGAGTCTTTAGTGAGTCGATTCCAGGATGTGGAGTTGGAATGCAACTCCTGCTGTGAGGGCTGCGTCTGATAGCGTATATCGACACTATACCTGGAGTTTACCTGGAGAGGAGTTTCCGGGGGTCAACGCCCCGCGCGGCCCGGTCTGTGACCAGGCCTCCTGGTGGATCAGAGACATGATTCAACCAGGTGTTGTGCTGGCTGCACGCAAACCAACGTACGAGCCACAGCCGGCTGGTAAGGAACCGACTTTAGGTGCTTGTCCAGTGCAGCTTGAAGACTGCCAAGGGGTCTGTGGTATGGTAATACCCCCTTATGTATGGCTAGGAGGCATCGCTCTGAAAACAGTCTCGGGCCCCTCCTGACACGTATTGTATGGGTCTCTTACCGTGCTAGTGACTCCCTGCTTTTCATTGGGGGGATGTGATCGTTCTGCCAGTCTTTTGCTTTCGTAGTGAGTGATTTTCGTGTGCAAGTTCTGGTACTAGTCCTCCCTCTGGATTTTCCAGGTGTATTAATATCATGTTCGCTCCCACCTGCGTTCCAGTGGAAATACAGTTTAGGGAAACCTCAAGGCGCTCCCAGTAATGGAGGTGTTTTATCCTCCGTTATGTACGCCGTGAAAGTTCTCTGTACATTTTCTAGATCAGCAATTTCACCTGCTCTTGAAAGGTGCTGTTGTGTGCGCAATATTCTCCATCCTAGACAGAACAAGTGGACCTGAAGTGTTGTCATCATTGGGCTTGGCCTCCCTAGTTTGAAGGTTCTCATTTTCCATCCTGTCTTTTTCTAGCAGATGCGATTGATACAATGTTTGGTCCTTGAAGTGAGATCCTCAGACATGAAACTCCCAGGTCTTTGACGTTGTGGTTTCGCTCTATTTTGTGGCCCAGAATTTGTTTTGTACTCTGAAATTCACAATTTCCTCGTGTTTACCATATCTGAGTACCCCCCCCCCCTTGAAATTTCTCATCGTTGAACTTTCAGATTGTTTTCTGCAGCCCACTGAAAGATGCGGTTGGATGTCCGCCTGGAGCCTTGCAGTGTCTGCAATGGAAGACACTTGTCATGAAGATTCGTGGTGTCATCTGCATAGGAAGACACGGTGCTGTGGCTCTGAATCTTGTCTATGTCAGATATGAGGATGGAGGAACAAGATGGGAAGCGGAGAAGTAAGTACTGTGCATTGTGGAACAGAGCTTGTTCACCGTATCTCCTCGGACTTTACTCTGTTGATGAATATCTCTGTTGTTCTGTTAGAGAGGAAAATTATAGATTCAATCGACCCGTCTTTTCCTGTTTTCCTTTAGCACGCATTTTGACGCTATTACGCCATGGTCACACTTGTCGAAGCTTTTGCAATGTCTGTGTATATTACATCTGACATTTTTTTATCTTCTAGTGCATTTATGCATGTTCGATAGTGATCCAATAGTTGAGACAGACAGTTGCGAACCTGTTCTAACCCTATGTTGCCCTGGGTTGTGTAACTGATGGGTTTCTAGATGGGTGTGATCTTGCTTCTTAGGACCCATTCAAAGATTATTTATGATATGGGGATGTTAGTGCTATCGGTCTGTGTTCTTTGTGTTGTTTGCTGACACCCTTTGTGGAGTGGGGCTATGTCTGTTGTTGTTAGTAACTGTGGGACCGTACCCCCGTGTCCATTGCTCCCTCTCCATAGGATGGAAAAGGCTGTGATAGGGGCTTCTTGCAGTATTCCGGATGAACACGGAGTTCCATGAGTCTGGTCCTGGGGCAGGGAGTGCAATGGGCATGTCAATTTATCGGACTGTTCGAAGTTCATTGGGGCGTCATGGATAAATCGGGAATAGGCTTGTGTTAAACCAAATTTTGTGGCTCTCCTCATAAAAAATTAATTTTTGATCTTCGACATCAGTCTGGTTTGCAGCAACGTACCCTTTGAGCGGATTGGGCTGCATCTGGGACGTGTGTTTTCGTGAGGGTGTTTGTATTGTGCATCTGGCAGCCCAAGGCAAGTGGGGTGGCAGGTGAGTACATGGGCTGTCCAGGAGGACCTTCTTCTCTCAAAATGAACATTGGACATCCCATCCATCTTACTTGTGGGGGAGAAGTTCAGGATGGCAGATTCTGTGTATTATTGCTGGGACAAAGGACTTACGTGAAGGTTGTGTGGGGCAGATGATCTTATTGCAGCGTTGCGTGTGAAAACAGAGGAGGGGGGGTTGGAGCAGATTGGTGAGCACAAGTTGCGCGTGTTGTGGCAGCCGTCGTTTGAGAGCCCCACGAGCAATCATGGGGTGTGGACGCCTGTGGTGTGATGTTGGTGGAGGATTTCTCTCGTGGGTGAATTATGTGTGTGTCGTAAGCTGTGTCGAGCCAAGATTGCTTTCGCTCTACTATGACACGGCAAACGAGTGCTGATGTGCGTGTGCTGGAGGAGGTGATGACCAATGGAGGAAGGAGCTAGAGGGAGGTATTGGAACATTTAACTCCCCTGGGGAAGTGGAGTATCCGTTGTGGAGGAAAGCCTCTGCCCCCCCCCCCCCGAGGTGCAAGTGGAAGATGAGTGCCGGGACTGCATAGGGAAGGTGGGAGAAGGGACCAGCAGGAACAGGAAGAGCACATCGCTATGTTCTGTGGAAATAAAATGGTGGAGGTGAGGTTCATCGTGAGGAGCTCTCGGAAGGCAACATGGCAGGGGAGGGCATCACGAGGATGGAGCGGCAGTGTCAGACTTCAGGACGATGTCCTGGGGCAGCCGGCGTAGAGGTATGGGAGGAAGGAAGAGGTATTGTCGAGTAGCCAGGGATAAGAGGCATCGAAAAGAGGGGATGTGTGGTGGGTGATGAAGACTGTGGTTGACCCTGGGGCAGGAGGCCCTGGGGATGATGAGGAGAGGGAGAAGGGTTGGAAACTATAAGAGGCCTTATGTGTATGGACTGTGAATGTGAATGCGACTGTGTAATTGTGTAAAGGGGAAATGGTTTCGAAAGGTTTCTGGTGTAAATTTTGGTGGATGATAGTGTTTCTGCAAGAACTTTATTTCAAGGAGGGGGGAGAGAGAGAGTGGAGGTGGCTGGGTTTTAGGAGTGTTTTGGGTAATGACTCTGCCACTGCACGTCTGAAAGGTGGTGTGAGTTTATTGATCAGGGATGGCAAGCCATTTTGTTAAGACGAAGTGAAGGGAGAGAGGGGGAGGGTGTTGCGTGGGGACAGGTGGTGGATGGGGAAGGAGAGGAACCTTCGTAAGGTGTATGCACCAGCAGAAAACGATGTGAAAGTAAAGCAGGAATTTGTTTATGTGATACTAGTTTTCTTCTTACGTTAGTTACACTTGCAGTGTCCAATCGTTGGTGGGGAATGGAACTGTGTTATTAGGAGGGCTGTCTGTGGTAGGAACAAAAAGGAGGCAGGGCACATGTTGGCGGCCTTGTGAGACCTCTTGAGGATATTCGGTTGAGGGATGTGAGTTGGAGGGAGGACGGCATGGGAGGTAGAGCCAATATCGTAGGAAGGGTTATGTGGCTGGGTTTAGTTAGGTTGTATATATCTCAAGGAGGTCTCTGTTAAGGTTTTTTCCGCACAACAGAAGTAGCTGATTCAGATCATCGGGCGGTAGTGGCAGAGGTGGTGTAGGGGGGAGTCAATAGCAGGTATCTCTAAGGGATACTGAAAGCTAAATACGAGTGTGTTTTGTTTAGGGACGAGGAGAGGTTGGAGTGGAGATGTAGTGAAGTGGTGGGATGGTGTGGCTAAAGAATGGTTAGGAAATTATTATGTGAGAGAGGGAAACGCATCAATTCTTTGAAATATGTGCTTGCTAACTATTTGGAGGACAGGTTATGGGTGTTGTTATGCGACGTGGCGGATATTATCCATCGATGTACAGTAGTTCTGAAGGCGGCTGAGTGCCATATTCACAAGGATGCGCCTTTTCACACCTAGGTGTCTACTTCCGGTGTGTAGGGTTTCTCCGTACATCATAACAAGGGTGCATCTTTTCACCCTTTATGCTAATGACCATGACCTTATTGATAATGACCTTCCGGGCATGTGACCGGCTTTTCACACCTTTATGTAATATGACTTGACCCCACCACGACCCCCCACCCCGACCCCCACCAACGACCACCCACGCCCCCTCCCACGCCGCCTACCGCGCCCTCGCGGCCTGCTCCCGCCTGCACCTCGAGCCCGACCGCCACCTTCTGCAGCGCCTTCTGCACGTCGTCAGATGCCCCCGCCCCCGAATTATTTCGTTTTTTTTCGAATTTCATTTTCTTATGATCTCCATCTCCTCGGATCAATTTTTTTGAGGTTCCCCCTCCCACTTCACCCCATCCAATTTTTTTCGATTTTTTTTTTAATTGCATTTTTTATGATCTCCATCCCTTGGATCACGTTTTTTGGATTCCACCCTATGGGTACCCCTCCCACCACTCACTTCCCCCAAATTTTTTTTTTTCGATTTTTTTTTTTTTGAATTTCATTTTCTTATGATCTCCACTGCTTGGATCCAAGTTTTTTCGATATCAATAATTCAAAGACTCCAATTCCTTGGAATCAAGTTTTTTATCGATATCATAAATACCAAGTCTCCATCTCCTGGATCAACACCCTCTATTACACCACCCCCCATCCCAAAATTTCTCCTTCCACTCCTTGGATCAAGTTTTTGGATCCCCCTTTGGTACCCCATCCCACCACCCACTTCTACTCCAGATTTTTTTTTTTCGATTTTTTTTGATATTTCATTTTAGTGTGTGTCTCCTCTCCTTGGATCTTGTATTCTCCTCCATCTCTTTGGATCAAGTTTTTTGGATTCCCCCCTCTGGGGTTAAGCATTCTTATGATCTCAGATCAGTTTTTTCTTGATATTCAATAATACAAAGATTTCCCCCACATCCACTTTCTACCCCAAGTTATTTCTCCTCCAGCTCCTTGGATCAAGTATTTCTCTCCATCTCTTGGATCAAGTTTTTTCGATATCAATAATACAAAGACTCTACTTCTGGATCAAGTTTTTTGTGATTACCCCATCTAGGGGTAAGCATTCAATGTGAACTCCCCTTATGGGGCACATGGTACTCTTCTTACTACAGGATCTAAACAGTGTGGACGTCACCCTCCAGTTTACTCGGCGGCGGTGTCAGTGATCGTCATGCAATGACCTCACACTCACAGGCTGTATCTTTGTTAGACTTTCCCATATGACAGTGAAGTCACGTGATGACCCACCACACCAGGCTGAATCTTGTCGAGGCAGTCAATAAATGAGGATAAACACTAATACCACATTATTTTCATGTTATTTTTTATACAACCAATGCACTTCATATACATCCATCAAAAAAAATTCATTGAAAAAGTACAATTCATTGACTAAAATCTTTATAGTGTAATTATTTTTCTCTTTGAAGAAAAATTCGATGCTTTTTTGGTTCTGAGATCTTTCTTTCGTCGTCACCATTCTCTGTATTACACAATATTTCATAACAACATAGGGGAAAACATTACACATTTTCACATCCTAACCCAGGATACCCAAATAATTCCACAATTTTCAATCATACCCACAATTTTTTCGTTTTTACTATTTTCATCGTAAAAGTCACCTAACACTTACAAACTTATAACCACTTTTCGATAAATTCCTCTGAACATACAATTTTACATATTACGTAGTTAATCGCACACACACAACACACACACAACACACTCACCACACACACACACACAAATCTCACAAACACCACACACTCACAATGGGACCGGACAACATCTCTCCGTGGGTCCTTTAGAGAGGGAGCGATATGTTGTGCGTACAATTACCACAATACTTCAAACACATCCCTGGGAAATGGGCAACTCCTGAGGATGGAAGATGGCAAATGTTCGTTCCCATTTTCAAAAATGGATGCAGAAAAAAAGAGGCACTAAAAAACTATAGGACCTGTGTCATTGGACGTTTGTTATAGTATGCAAAATTATGGAGAAAGAAGATTATCAGGAGGGAGTGGTGGAGCACCTGGACGGAACAGGAGTATTAAATGCCAACCGCACGGATTCAAGGAAGGCAATTCCTGTGTCACAAACCTTCTGGAGTTTTATGATAAAATAACAGAAGTAAGACAAGAGAGAGAGGGGTGGGTTGATTGCATCTTCTTGGACTGCAAGAAGGCGTTTGACACAGTTCTCACAAAGAGATTAGTGCAGAAGCTAGAGCATCAGGGAATATACAGGAAGGGCAATGGCCAATGGTTCAGAGAAATACCTGACAGGGAGGCCAAAACGAGTCATGGTTAAATATGTCTGTATAACAAGTGGGCCACATGTGGATGAGCGGGGTCCACAGGGGTCGGTCATAGGACAGTGCTATTTTTGGTATATGTGACGACATGGACGGAAGGGTTAGACTCAGAAGTGTCCCTGTTTGCAGATGACAGTGAAGTTAATGAGGAGAATTAAATCTGATGAGGGACCAGGCAGGACTTCAAAACGAGACCTGGACAGCTGGGACAACCTGGTTCCAGCAAATGGCCTTCTCGAATTTATCCTGCCAAATGCAAAGTCCTTGAAGTTAGGGGAGGGCACAGATGACCACAGACAGAGTATAGGCTAGGTGGCAAGACTGCAAACCTCACTCAAGGAGAAAGATTCTTGGGGTGAGTATAACACCGTGCATGTCTCCGGAAGACACATCAATTCAGATAACTGCTGCAGCATAATGGGGCGCCTGGCAAACCTGAGAACAGCATTACGATACCTTAGTAAGGATTCATTCAAGACACTGTACACCGTGTATGTCAGGCCCATACTGGAGTATGCCAGCACCTGTTTGGAACACGCACTTGAATATAGCACGTCCAAGAAGAAACTAGAGAAAGTACAAAGGTTTGAGCAACTAGGTTAGTCCCAAGACCGCTCAAGGGGAATGCTCCTCCCCCACCTCCCCGAGAAGATTAGGGAATCGGCCTGACTAACTGGAGGACAGGGAGGGTCAGGGGAGAGACATGATAAACGTCTATAAAATACTGCGTCGGAATAGACAAGGTGGACAAGGACGGATGTTCCAGGGAGGGGGACACAGAAACAAGAGGCACAATTGGAAGTTGAAGGACACAAATGAGTCAGAGAGATAGTAGGAGTATTTCTTCCAGTAATAGAGTTGTAAAAGCAGTGGAATAAGCCTAGGATAGAAAATGACCCGTAGTGGAGGCAGGAACCATACACAGTTTTATTTAAGAGAGCGTTTTGATAAGGCTCATGGAGCGGGGATGAGAGAGGGCCTCCCTAGTGGCAACCGGTGAAGAGGCGGGGCCAGGAGCTAGGACTCGACCCCTGTCAACCACAAATAGGTGAGTACAAATAGGTGAAGTACACACAACACACACAACATATGCACGCATATACAACAGGACTAGTGTCTAATCGACATGTGCCTAGGACAAACTGGTAACTAACACACACACACAACCTACACTTTACTTTGAACACCTTCAATAAAACTCTGCATAAATCATTTGAATACTACAAAAGCTCCTTTGAACATTTCCAAAAACACCGAAACACTTCCAAAAATATCATTTTGGAATACTCCCAAATAAGATTTGACATATCTAATTTATATCACTTATATTATTTCTTTAAAATTACAACTCAATACCCAACTCTCCCCTCAGTCTCCAGACTTCACAACATTATCACAGAAAAACAACTCAATCACTTTGAAACACACCAAAAAAACACCATCAATTACCTTTGAATACTCCAAAAACTTCATTCGAAACACAGCAAATCACCTCTGATACCTCCCGAACACCTTCCATAAGTACTCTTGCTCATCATTTGAACACTTCAAAAACACCTTTGAATAGCCTCAAATCACCATTTGGTACTCCCAAATTCACACTGATACTCTTAAAATCACACTGAATACACTCAAACACCACCAAATCACATAAAAAAAACTAAGATCCAACATCACAGGACTACACCCTATTTTCACACAAATCCCCTCAAAATCAACTATAACCAAGACGTTTACCAATTTCTATGAGTACACTCACCTCCAAATAGATATAACATGAGCGCAAAAAACATGAACACTAACCCAAAAACACACTCGAACACTTACAAACAGAATATCTCTATTTTCGGCTATATCTAGTTCAGCAAACAACACCCACACCACAACACACACATCCAAAACACCCACATCCCACATCACCCCATCCCACAAAACACCCACAACAAAACCTACCAACTTTTAACCCACTTTTCTGCATCTCTAGTTCGACAACAACTCCCACAACACTCACAGACCCACAACACCACATCAACAACCCACTTATAACCTTTCTTTTTGGTATCTCTAGGTTGACATCAATATCCACAACCACTCAACACCCACAACTCACAACACCCACAACCCACATCACCACAACAACAACCTCACTTATAGCATCTTTTCGTTATTCTATAGTTCGACAACACACAACCCAAAAACACCCACATCCAACAACACCCCACATACCACAACACCCAACAACAGCAACCATCTTATAACATCTTTTCGATATCTCTAGTTTCGACAATACCACAACCCTCATCACTTACAAATTTAATTCACAATTTTTTCCTCTTCGATAGATACAAATTTTCCCCTTCTTTTTATTGAATTTATAATGTAATGCACATTCTCCCTACATTACTAATTTCTAATAAATCCTCTCCATACCCATCTCATTGTATCCACATAAATTTAATAATTTATTCTAACAACAAGCTAATCATCGTCACAACCCACTACGCGAATGTTTTCTACAACACTCAATCTTTTCCATGTATCGAACTTTCACTTCTATAATTTCTTTTTTAATATTCACATTATTACCTTTATTTTCAGTAAAATCCCCCAATATTTCATTATATTTTTAATACACCCTCCCCATACCCCTCTCCATCTCACCCACAAATTCTTCACCATCCACTTCAACCATCTCCAACACACACTCTCTCAGAACAACACAAAAATCACATTTCACCATCCATAAATGCATCTCATTCACCCATCTCAAAATCCACTAAAAATCACTGTATCCCAAATATTCACAATAATTCTATACCACCTATACTTCACCTCCAGAACTACTTACTTTGAACACCTTCAAAACACTCTCTACATTATCATTTGAGACTACCTTTTATCAATTATTCTCTTAAGATATATTCTCTCACCCACAACATTTATAAATCATCTCACTACAAGAACAACCCCAAAGATTACTTCGAACCACTCTCATAAATCATTTGAATACTCACATAACACCTTTGAACATTTCAAACAACCACCGAAGGCACTTCCGAATATCAATTTGAATAACTCCCAAATAAGATTTATCATCTCTAATTTATCTACAATTTAAACATATCATTAAACTGAAAAACAACTCATCCACCACAATACTCCCTCAGTCTCCAGACCTACTGGATTATCACAAAAAATAAATCATACACTTAATGAAATGAGACATTTTACTAAACTAACACAAAAAACACACCAACACACCACACTCTTTACTTTGTACAAACAACAAAAACAACATCCAATTACTTTGTGTACTCCTCAAAAACATCATGTGAACTCATTCAAAAACATCAACAAACACCTTTGAATACTCCCAAAACACCACTGAATATACCAAACAGCACCGAAATACTGCCAAAATTAACACCCGAAAAATGTCACCAGAAACTAAGAATCAACACCACCAAACTAACTTATTTTTTATAGAATCCCTCAAATCACTATAATCAAGACGATCCCACTCAACCTCAGACTATTATATAAATTGAGCGCAAAAAAAAATATATATCATAAATCATTTTGAATACTCTTAAAAAAAACAACTCTTGAACATTTTCCAACATCACCGAAACATTTACAACAGGATCACACCAACTGTAAAATAAACATGTACACACAACTCAAAAAAAAAAAAAAAAAAAACTAAGACATCCATCCAAACTATCATCAATGGCCACTCACCTCTCAAAACCACTAAGATCGCAGAAAACACTCGCAAAAAACACCTTTGGGACATTTCCAAACATCAACGAAACACTTTCAACAGGATCACCACACTCGAAAACATAACTTGGACACGAACACACACACACACACACACACACACACACACACACACACACACACACACAAACACACACTCACACACACACACACACACACACACAAACTAAGTCAAATCCATCAACCTATCCATCATTGGCCACTCATTTTTATAAACAAGCGATCACTCATACAAAAAATCCACAATCACCAACTCCATACAATATCTAAATACACTCCCCTCAACTACACCAAACACATACCAGCACAGATGGGATACCTCCCATGACATCACACTCCAATCCTGTGTTTACTTGGGAATTTCCCCAAAGGGCGACGTAACACCCCACTTTTACTACATTTTACTTAACGAGAGGAAGTTACTTGTTTCAACCTGTTATCTCTCCAATATTTTAAGATATCACCACAATCAAGACGTTTACCAAATTTCTATCACCTCAGCACTAAGATCACAACATTTTGCACACATTCTCTTAAAACATATCCAATTAACGA
>NW_026507455.1:0-39977 GCF_026875155.1 Cherax quadricarinatus
CCCAGAATGACCAAAGATTACCACATGAAACCTACAAATCGAAAATAATGAGATCAAAGGAAGACTGCCCACAAACCGAAAGCAACACCCCGCTGCCAGCTGAACAACGTAACC
Organism: Cherax quadricarinatus; assembly: GCF_026875155.1. Classification (NCBI taxonomy): domain Eukaryota; kingdom Metazoa; phylum Arthropoda; class Malacostraca; order Decapoda; family Parastacidae; genus Cherax; species Cherax quadricarinatus. Next base: position 115 of record NW_026507455.1, read on the forward strand.
CTAAGCTTTGTATAACTACAACTTCTTCTTAACTACAACAATTCCTGTAGTATTATGAGGCACAATCTAAGAGGAAACAGCACCAAGGCCAGCAGAAAACACCGAAAAAATCAACTATTCAACAAGTGTAGTCAGGAGGACGCCGGCCCAGCAACCACCCCACTCACCACCACTCAAGGCGACACCACAACAATAACAACAAACATGGCTGCCACCAGCCCATCCTCCCCTCTCTTCCCCGGATTCAACCTACCAAGTAGTCTCTCAGGTATCACCAACGATCCAGATACCCTAAAGTCATGCATCTCCACCTTAGTTATTGAAAATATGAATCTTCGAGAGACGCTAACAAAACAAGACACCAGGATGACACAACTCGAGAACAAAATCCTCAGTCTTGAACAAAAGTTAATCAACACCAGGAATGACTAACTGTGACAAGACCATCCAAACAGTCATAGATAGCCAACCCAACAAAATATCTCTTAATACAAAGGTTGAAGAAGCAGTAAAAGAATGGAAGAACAACTTAGATAACCAGTTCAGTGACTACTTTGCTCTCCAAGAAGATAAAACTGAACAAGATAAACTATCGGACGCAGTAATAGTTAACAGTCCACTTTTTCCCAGTGATATGAACCAAACAAACAGTAACAAACAAGTGTTATTGTACCAGAGTCAGAAATAAAAGAAGCCAGGTTACTAGGATCCCATGGTAGAAAAAGTGTTATGCTTAGATTCCACTCACATGACAGGAAAAAAGACTTAATTATTGCATCTATTAAAGTAAAGAAAGAGGTATACATAAACGAGTGTCTTACCCAAAAACGTCAGAACCTCCTGTATAGAGTCAGAAAACTTAAGTGGGAGAATAATGACACAATACACCAATGCTTCACACGGGATGGGAAAATTCTAGTTAGGAAAACAAATGTAGGTCAACTGTACACAATCACGAACGAGAATGATCTATCACGATTTCTCAGGGATACTAATCTTACAGAGAATAACTAAACAATGTCCAACCTAAAAGCCTACGTAATGTAGTGTATGTTTTGCTCCATTATTGTTCAAATTTCATAGTACAATCTCTTAGTAATTAAATAATCAACTACCTCATTTTATGATTTTACTAGTAAGCATAAGTCACCTTATCTAATTTTCTATTTACTATTGTTTGCTTAACATTAGCTGAATTGATACTTCTCTGTCCATATTACACCTCATATTTTTTTAAATACTATCAATTGATATTACTTACTAAAATTAATAATTACCATTTTTACTATAATTTCAATTTACTCTTAACATTTTTGACATTTAATAACCATTACTTGTCTAATTACCTTTACCTGTTTTAATACCACATTTACTATCTTAGAGTACTCTTAATTACCTTGTACTGCCAAATAACCTCAAGTATAACTACCTGTACAATATTGAATGAAATAAACATTACTTTTTCCCCCTTATTTTGTAATCATTATTACTTACTAAAATTTTATTAAACACCATATTTACTACCATCCAATTTACTTTTGTACATTAATCATTATTTTATACTTCCCATAACATTTTGTTGCCAAATTTTCAAGTTTGTATATTCAACTCCAACCTTTATATTATCCTTTGTCCCTGTGTACCTGTGTACCTGTGTACCTGTGTCCCCTGTGTACCTCTCTACCTGTCTACCATCTTACTATCCATATTATAACCAAGACTTACCATTGTTATTTTTTACTATTATTCTTTTGGGTACTTTAATTGTGAATTTTTTTTTTTTCAATTTAAATCTAGTATACTCTTGATCTTGTCAACAACCTATACCAGACTCTGGAGTTTACCTGGAGTTTACCTGGAGAGAGTTCCGGGGGTCAACGCCCCCGCGGCCCGGTCTGTGACCAGGCCTCCTTGGGATCAGAGCCTGATCAACCAGGCTGTTTGCTGCTGGCTGCACGCAAACCAACGTACAAGCCACAGCCCGGCTGGGCAGGAACCGACTTTAGGTGCTTGTCCAGTGCCAGCTTGAAGACTGCCAAGGTCTGTTGGGAAGATAAGAAAGATAGATAAGATTTCGTTCGGGATTTTTAACCCCGAAGGGTTAGCCACCCAGGATAACCCAAGAAAGTCAGTGCGTCATCGAGGACTGTCTAACTTATTTCCATTGGGGTCCTTTAAACTTGTCCCCCAGGATGCGACCCACACCAGTCAACTAACACCCCAGGTACCTATTTGCTGCTAGGTGAACAGGACAACAGGTGTAAGGAAACACGTGTCGAAATGTTTCCACCCGCCGGGAATCGAACCCGGGCCCTCCGTGTGTGAAGCGGGAGCTTTAGCCACCAGGCCACCGGGCCACACTATGTATGCTGGGCCCTTATGTATGCTGGGAGGGAGTTGAACAGTCCTCGGGCCCCTGACACTTATTGTAAAGGTCTCTTAACGTGCTAGTGACACCCCTGCTTTTCATTGGGGGGAATGGAGCATCGTCTGCCAAGTCTTTTGCTTTCGTAGTGAGTGATTTTCATGTGCAAGTTCGGGAAATAGTCCCTCTAGGATTTTCCAGGTGTATAATCATGTATCTCTCCCGCCTGCGTTCCAGGGGAAAACAGGTTTTGGAACCCAAGCGCTCCCAGTAATTGAGGTGTTTTATCTCCGTTATGCGCGCCAGAAGGTTCTCTGTACATTTTCTAGGGCAGCAATTTCACCTGCCTTGAAAGGTGCTGTTAGTGAGTGGCAGCAATATTCCAGCCTATAAAGAAAAGTGACACGTGAAGAGGTGACATCATGAGCTTGGCCTCCCAGTTTATGAAAGGTTCTCATTATCCATCCTGTCATTTTTCTAGCAGATGCTGATTGATACCATGTTTATGTCCTTGAAGAGTGAGATCCTCCGACATGATCACTCCCAGGTCTTTGACGTGGTGTTTCGCTCTATTTTGTGGCCAGAATTTGTTTTTGTACTCTGATACGATTAATTTCCGTCGTGTTTACCATAGTCTGAGTAATTTGAAATTACTCATCGTTGAACTTCATATTGTTTTCTTGCAGGCCCACTGAAAGATTTGGTTTGATGACCGCCTGGAGCCTTGCAGTGTCAGCAATGGAAGACCACTGTCATGCAGATTCGGTGTCCTCTGCAAGGAAGACACGTGCTGTGAGCTGACATCCTAGTCTATGTCGGATATGAGGATGAGGAACAAGATGGGAGCGAGTACTGGTGCCTTGTGGAACAGAGCTTTTCATCGAGCTCCTCGGACTTTACTCTGGTTGACGACTACTCTCTGTGTCGTTCAGAGAGGAACTTATAGATCCATTCGACCAGCTTTTCCTGGTTATTTCTCTTTAGCATCGGCATTTTGTGCACTATTACGCCAATGGTCACACTTGTCGAAGGGCTTTTGCAAAGTCTGTATATATTACATCTGCAGTCTTTTTTGTCTTCTAGTGCCTTTAGGACTTTGGTCGTAGTGATCCAATAGTTGAACCAGACAGGACGACCTGTTCTAAACCCATGTTTGCCCTGGGTTGTGTAACTGATGGGTTTCTAGATGGGTGGTGATCTTGCTATCTTAGTGACCCTTTCAAAGATTTTTATGATATGGGATGTTAGTCTATTGGTTCTGTAGTTCTTTGCTGTTGCTTTACTGCCCCCTTTGTGGAGTGGGGCTATGTCTGTTGTTATTTAGGTAACTGTGGGACGAACCCTCCGAGTCCATGCAGCCCTCTCCATAGGAAGGAAAAGGCTCGTGATAGGGCTTCTTGCTGTTACTTGATGAACTCGGAGTTCCATGAGTCTGGCCTGGGGCAAGTGCATGGGCAAGTCATTTAACGCCTGTTCGAAGTCATTTGGCGTCCAGGATAACCATCCAGATAGGCTTGTGTTAATGAAATTTTGTGGCTCTCTCATAAAAAATTAATTTTGATCTTCGACTCTCAGTCTGGTTAGTCGGCTTGCTAAAACCTGAGATCCATATTGGGACTTGAGTAGACTCCACGTCATTTCCTTGCTGTCACTGTGTAGGCTACCCATCTTGTTTTAAGTAGGGCCAATACTGACGTTGTTCTCGACTTGATTTGGCATAGGAGAAAGAAAATACTTTGGGTTTCTTTTCGTTTCATTTATGGCTTTTAGTTCTTCCCGCGATTCCTGACTCCAATAAGATTCCTTTAGCTTAATTCGATGCTTGCTTTTCTCTGACCATGTCTCCCTACGCATTTCAGATATATTGACCTCTTTTAGCTGCTCTGTTTATTCTTTTCTCCGTCGCCTGTAAAGGGAGCGCTGTCTCTTTCTATTTTACATCTACCCTCCTTTTCTTAGAGGAATAGCCTTTTGCATACACGAGTGCCACACCACAAGTTAATATTTCTGTTCTAAGGCATAAGTTGGGGTCTGGTGTTGCTTAGTATATCTTCCCAGCTTATATCGGTAGGACTTGGTTTACTTGGTCCCCACTTTAATGTTATTGTTATTGAAGTTGAATTTGGTGAATGCTCCCTCGTGACTAGTCCTCCATTATTCGTCTGGGGCTCCACTGCATACATGTCTGAACCTCATTTATGTTGTGCACTAGCAATTGCAATTGCAAGTACCATTCAATTTGTATTTTTAATTGTGTAAGTTTATATTATAATCACTATTCTAAGATTGTTTTCCAATATCTTAGTGACTATATTATGTGTGCAATTAGTGTATATTTCAATTATATTATTGTCCACGGCCCTTAAGTATCTTTTGCTAACTAGTGACCAACTACCTCATAATATTTTTTTTTCTAACTTTTTTTATTCTTTTGCTACCTTAACTTGTATAATTTTATCTTGTCAATTTAAATCTAGTTATACTCTATTCTTGGTAAACAACTTATATAACACCTATAGTGCAAATACAACTGAGAGTCTTGTGCCATTTTTATATCATTAGATTAAACTCATTGTAACTATCGCTCATTCAAGCTCAATACATAGTCAATAACCAAAGTCATTATATTGGACCATATGGTAAATTACTAGTGAAGCCTGGTGGCTATTTATAATTTGTATTTTTATATTATTAGATGATTAAATCCTAGTTGTACTATAGCTGCATTCTAGCTCAAATACACATAGTCAATACCAAAGACATTAACATTAGACCATAGGTCAATTACAAGTAAGAGTCATGTGCTATTTTTAATTTGCATTTTGATACTATTATTATATACCTAGTTTACTTTAGCTCATCCAGCACAACACATAGACAACACAACTTCTTATGTGTATAAGTGACTATACTCACATGACCAAAATGCTATAGCTATAAATACTTGTCCAAACTTCCCACCACTAAACAGATTATCAGTACTAAAACTCAACACACAACTCAGGATATAAATAACCATAATATAAACCTAGAAGATGATCGATCACAATGACCCTGATATAAACCAACATAATCTGACACACAAAATTTCCAAAAAAACCCCCTATTTTGGAAAAGTAACTGCCTTTTACTACACAGCAACACAAGCCAGCACTATCCTAAACAAATGATAAAAGATCCTATCAGTACTTAACTACAAACATCAGTCCTTAAGTCAAACAATGATGACACTACCTGGCACTCCTTGAATCACTAAAGACAACCCTTCTCCTGCAATTTATTCTTACTGAGACGCTGGCTTAAAACAGGACACAATAGATAGTCACCCTTCTACCAGATACACAGTCACTCCACAACTTGCAACCATACCTAAGTTGGGGTGGTACTGCAATCTATTACATCTAACCAATTATCTTGTATAGCAACCAAATTGCTTTAGTGATAATATTGAGAATACATTTTTGCTAATTTTACTTTAAAAAACCCTAAGACGCCTTATCAATCGGTGCCATTTACCAGATAACCCCACACAAACACCCAAACTTTCAGTGAGCAATTAAAGGCACTTAATAACAAACAGACAAAAATAAGCACCGCCTTCACTTAGCTGGAGAATTCAACATCAACCTTGGCCTACTAGATGTCACCCTGTAACTGATTTTCATCAACAATATGAACCACTCACTTCTCATACCAACAATAACAAAACCATCCAGCTCCTGAAACAAGTGCAACTATAAATAGACGCACAAATGGACCAATATACTCGCCCCCTTAAATCAGGGATATCTCGAGATAGCACTACAGAACCACTGAATAAACCCTAACCTTCCTCTTGTCCAACATTTAGTAAAACCACCACTTGCATACAACAAAGTCTCATTTAGACTCTCCATGATGAGACCTCATAAGGAAGTTCACAGCTGACCCTAGAGACTGTTGACTGGCCTACAGAATTCTCCAAGCCAATGGTATTGATGACTGGACAGACATTTTTCTTAACAAACTACTTAGACATACAACACACATTGTCCAAACAAAACGAAACAGATCACAAACCAACGCTTGGTTGCCCATAAGCTAACCATCACCATTCTGAAATCCATTGATAAGAAACACCAACATGAAAAGCAATATATACGAGGGCTTAATACAGCAAAGATATTCTTAAACACTATTCATCAGGTCCTCACCAAAGTATAAAGAAATGCCAAACTAACTATAACTACTCCCATAGATTCACTGACAACAAGAGGAGATATAAAAAAGACCTGGAAAACACTCTCTCAGATTCTAGGGACCCACAAACTGAAAAAAAAACAAAGAATATTGTCCAAACTAAACCTAATGAAACACCACTGCAACCCACCTGACACAGCTAACAAGATAAACGACTTCTTCTCAACATAGGAGTCTAATCTCGCCAATAAAATCCCACGTACCAATGCCCATGCCGGGGATCTACCTAGATGGGAAGTCTTCTCAAATTCCTTCTATCTTGCTCCAACGAGCCCACGGAAGTCACCGAGATTATGAAGTCACTTAAAATAACTCAGGGAATCTGTCTCATGTCCCACCAATAGTGTACAAGAGAGAGTGGCCCATGTCCTCAGCGCATATTATCCTCATTACTTTTTAACAATCACTAGAAACTAGCACCATCCCGAAATTACTCAAGACGGCAAGGGTTACACCCATACATAAAGGTGGTGACCCTACAGATTTAAACAACTATAGGCCAATATCAGAACTTACAATTGCTATCCAAAATCTTGGAGAAACTCTGCACATGAGACTGTATTCATTTATACGTCACAAAAAAACTCAACCCCTGCCAATTTGGATTCAGAAAAATAAAAGCACTAACGATGCAAGTCATGAAAAAGCTGAGATCTGCTTTACACAGCATTGAAAAAAAAGGATATATCCACATAGGAAATTTTAATTGACCTAAGAAAAAGCTTTTGACAACAGTAGACCACGTCCATCCTACTACTACTCCACAAACTTGACCATTATGGTATATAGAGCCATGGAGCGCTGGCTATTTCAAATCTTACCTTAATATTAGGGGTATCAGTATGTCACCATTAAATGACATCAGCATCAACAACACAGGCCACTTGATACTGAGTTTTCCGCAGTGAAGTGTCCTTGGTCCCCTGCTCCTTCCTCATATACATCAAAGATCTTCCAAACGTTATCTCGACACCTGAACCCCTTCTCTTTGCTGACGACACGACTTATGTCATCCTCACCCTAATCTTGCCACCCTCAACACCATTGTTTAATGAGGACTGATCAAAATATCGACTTGGATGACACCTGTATAAACTCACGCATAACGTTGACAAAACCTACTACATTATTTTGGTAGCAAAGCAGGAGATGCGCAAATTAACAATAAGATTCGACAACACTCTAATTGCCAGGCATAAAGGTGCAAATTCCTAGGCCTATACATCGACAACGAACCGAACTACAGCACCCATATCCAAACACATCACCAAAAAAGTATCCAAAAAACGGATTGGGATCCTCTCCAAGATACGATACTACGTGCCCAAACTGCCCTTTCATCACACTATACCATTCACTTATAATCCATACCTCACCTATGCTATCTGTGCTTGGGGGTTCAACAGCAGCAACCTCACCTAACGGAGCCAATAATAACCCAACAAAAAGCCGCAGTAAGAATAATCACAAAATCCCATCCCAGGCAATACAACCCTCGCCACTCTTCATAGATCTAAACTTAACTCCTGTTCAGTACAATCCACACTTACTACAGTGCAATCTACATCAACAGGACATTAAATTCCAAATTAACCATGACCTAAAACGCTTTCTTTCTTGATAGTTTGTGACAGATACACACAGCACAACACCAGACACCACAGCTCTTGACATTTACCCCCGTGTCCGTCTAAACCTTGTACAAAAATCAATGTATGTCCAAGGCCCTAAAATTGGAACAACCCTACCTAAAATTCCAAACTGCAGACACATGCCATCACCTTCAAAACTACCACAGAAAACATCATATCTCCCTGATACACCCGTCAACTAATAATACGAATACCACCTGTGGTTCACACTTACACTCACTCACCCAATTGACCATAAACATAAATATCAAGCTCAATCTCAAAATAATGAATCTTAACTAGTCATAAGTTGGCCTATGATACTCCAATACTAAACTATGTATAGGTGCCAAAACGAAAAGCATTCACATTGCTAAACTCACAGGAACTAGTATTTAGTCACTTAGCCATAATACCAACTTACCTCATAATTATTGTGTAATAATTTAAACTTAAGTTTAATAAAGTCTGCCCGGAAAAGTCTAGCCATGCCTAGGTGTCTAGTGGTACACTTCTGTAATTATATTTTTACACATGTAAATCCACACAATAACCAAATTCTGTTAACTCAGCATTGTAATCCTTATAGAGAATAAAACTTTGACTTGACTTGACTTGATTATACACGTGCCTGTGGGGGGGGGTGATTATGTGGAAATTTGATACACCTCACCCCTTAGTCCTTTGTATCCTACATTTGTTACGCTGCATCTCTTCCCAGCATAAAAGATATTGTTTTTTGATTGGGGGGGGGGGGGGGGGGGGGGGGGGGGGGGGGGGCCCCTGGTTATGCTGCACTGTACAGGGCAAATGCACAGGCAGACACTGCCTGCCCGGTCAGCAGTACATGACTACCAGCTTCAAATAGAGGTGGTCCAATTACTGACTATTATTGCTGCAATAGCTACCCACCTACACACTCATTGGCAACAACGTTGACTAAAAACTTTGACTGAATGGGGGGGGGGGGGGGGGGGGGGGGGGGGGGGGGGGGGGGGGTGGGGGGGTGGGGGGGGGGGAAAAAAGGGGGTACATAACAAACTTCTATCTATTAAACCGAGTATAGGTTACTGGCCATCATCTTGTCACCAGTGTCGAGGTTGGGAGACTACTCTCTCCCATCTTCACAATTGGATCATACTCAACTTACTCATGGTATCCTCATGGAAAGCTCCCTGGCTCCTCTCTGAGAAGTGTCAGTTTCCATTAACGGTTAGGTCCACATTCTATTAGACTGCCCACTTTATCAACGACACGCAGAATATACCTCCGTCGTTGTCTTTGCTCCGCTGCTCTCTCTTTACCTTCCTTCTTGCTAATGGACCCACCTTTCATTCTGGACTCTCTCATTGACTTTTTTGACAACAACTTGACTTACTTCACAAACTCTGAGATACCTTCAGCACTTTCGTAACCTCAATCTCTTGCTGCCCTCTACCTCCCGCCACCTATCCCCAGCCCCGCATGTTTCTGTAACCTACTGATCATCCACGCCGCCCCCTTCTACTGCCCAAAACCCTTGCTTCCTTATCCCTACCCTGCAGCGCTAAATAGTGCCCATGTGGCTTAGCGCTTCTTTTTTATTCTCATACTTTTTAGGTCACATAGCGGGTCAAGACCCAGATTGTTTCATCGTAATCTGAGTGCCAACGAAAAAAAACCTAGCTAGTGGGTTCCTGGAGTTTATGGGGTACTATCTTCAAGAAGTTAGACTAGTAAGATATGCCGTCAACCAGGAGACACAACACCTACAACCACCACCACCCACCACAACCCTCATTCTCCACTGAGATGTCGCTCCAGTATAATCATTTACAGAGGCATTTGGGAGTGTTGTGACATTTTATCATTCTCAGTGATTTCTTAGTGGACATTTCTTTTTCAGTGATTTCTAGTGGCAATCAGATGACTTTTGACTAGACACAGTGCTCCATAAATTCTGTTTGGCATAAATTTTTTTTCCTTCAGTTGTTTAAATTTCGTGCTTAATTTTCATTCAGTTCCTTTATATATATATATATATATATATATATACTATATATCTAATATATATATATATATATATATATATATATATATATTATAATATAAAGTATATATATATATACACATACATGAATTATTATTATTATAATCAAAAAGAAGCGCTAAGGCACAAGGCAATACAGCGCTTCAGGTAGGGAAGGAAGCGAGGGGTATTGATGGCAGAAGGGAGGCGGATGATCAGAAGTTTACAGAAAACAGCGGGGCCAGGGATAGTACAGGGTATAGGGCAGCCAAGAGTGATAATGAAGTAGAAAGGGCTGAAGGATCATAACCAGAATTTGTGACGTAAGTCATTGTTGTCAAAAAGTCAATGAAAAGTTCGGATGAAAAGGTGGGTCCATCAGCGATAAAGGGAAGGTAAATGAGAGAGCAGCTGAGCGAAACGACTGACGGAGGTAAATTCTGAGTGCTCGTTGATAAAGTGGGTCAGTCCAACAGAATGTGGCTGGACTGATATAATGGAGCTTGGCAATTCTCACCAAGAGGAGCAGGAGGCGCCTCTTCCATGAGATATCCATGAGTTAAGATGAGTAGAGGCCAATGAGCGAAGATGAGAGAGTATGGCTCCCAACCTCGACATGGTGATAAGACGACAGCCAGTGAATAACCTATACTTGGTTTAATAGATGGAAGATTGTTGCCGAGCATAGTAGACCAACGGTGTTGCCAACGGGTGGAAGGTTGGAAGATAATTGCAGCAAAATAGTCTGTAAATGGAATACCTCTATAAGAACTGGTAGGTCATGTACTGCTGACCCCGCAGCAGATGTCTGCCGTTCATTGCCCTGTTACGTCACATGACCCGAGGACCCAACAAAAACAATATCTTTATGCTTTGTAAAGCTGCGGCGTAGCCAAAGTTGGATACGGAGGACTAATGGGTTGAGAATGTAATCAAATTTCTGTATACAGTCAAGCACTACGGGAGTCTGAGACAACCACAAATGAATGACACAGGCATAGATGCAATACGGATAATGCTCCAAGGATGGCCAACAATTCAGCAGTAAAAATACAACGCCAAAGAAGTAAATATGCCCTCGTACGATGCCATGTCTGGAAACATTGCTGCGAATCCTACACCAATCAGTAAGACTTAGAGCCATCTGTGACACAGCAATGGCATGATACTGAGAGAGAGAAATGTGGTCAAGAAAAAGAGATGCGGGAAGCAACCATAGACAGATAGTGGCTTTCGAGCAAGGGAGAGAGAAAGAACCTGACTCGAACATGCTGAACTTCCCAGGGTGTAGGGAAAAGTGAGATGCTACAATGAACATAGAAAGGTGGAGTAATTGAAGAGAAGACAAAGAGCAAATGAAGGCGAAGAGAGAAGGGAGTGGAGTAAACCGGGGCGCGAACAAATAAAGAATGTCTACTAATATCAGTGAGAACCCTTCTAAAATTGAAGGATTGTCGGAGAACCATGAGAGCGTACATAGTAGCAAAGGCAATGGTCATCAAGGCGATTGGATACTGATGGATACGTTCGACATCTGCATAGAGGCCTCGAAAGGAAGAGCGAAAAGGCACGGGGTGGGGGGGGGGGGGGGGGGGGGGGGGGGGGGGGGGGGGGCGGGGTGGGGAGGGGGGGTGGGGGGGGGGGGGGGGGGGGTGGGGGGGGGGGGGGGGGGGGGGGGGGGGGGGGGGGGGGGGCATTTGGTTGGTTTTTGGTCCAAGGCATAAACGTAATCCTTGGTGATGAATGGGGTTTAGCTAAGAAGAGTAGCAGGAGATGCCGCTGAATATGATCTGGTCACCATAATCAAGTTTCGATAAAAATAAGGGTGGAATGTAAGGCGAAGGAGGGTTCGACGATCAGCTCCCCATGAAAGATGAGCAGAGGGATTTAGAAGGTACAGCCAGCTGTGACAATTGCCTTTCAGAGAGGTAATGTGAGGTTTCCGAGGATAACCTACGACAAAGAGGAGGCCCAGAAACTTGACTGTGTCACGTTCCGGATACGGAGCCATAAGGTACAAAGGATGATCGGAGATGACGAAGAGCGTCTAGTGAAAGTAATTTGGTGGGTTTTAGTGCTGGAAAAATGTTAAACACCACGTGTGGGGCCCAATGGGAAACATGGTCGACCGCATGCTGGAGAGAAAACTGTAATGAGTGACTCAGCGCCTGCACATGCAATAGCGAAGTCATCACATAGAGTGATGACCAAATATTTGATGGAAGACTAGAGGCCACATCATTAAAGCAAGGAAGAACAATTGTTGTGCCTCAGAACACATTCCCTGGGGACACCTCAGCATGGATAAAGTCCGGGGAAGCACCTTATTAACCCGAACACCGAAATGCCAGACAGTTAATAAAGTTCTTAAGGAAGGATGGAAGACTGCGTCGAAGGCTAAGGAGTGGGCTTGGAGGCAAAAAATATTATACCTCCAATTGTGTCATATGCCTTCTCAGGTCAAAAAATATGGCAATAACGAGTGGTTTTTCGCAAGGCAATACGAACGATACGTATCCAAGCGAAGTAAGGGTGACAATGGTAGAACGATCCCTTACGAAAGCCATATTAACGAGTGGAGAGACTGTTGTGAGTCTCTAAATTACCAGCACTAAACTTCTATTTACTAGGAGCGTTCCATCACTTTGCAGACTGCACTGGATAAGAGAGCAATGGGACGAATGAGTGGAGGTAGGTTTCATGATCCCAAAGTGCCAGGTTTGCGGAAAGGGAGAACAAATGGCATATTTTCCCCACAGCTGAGGGAAGAACTCCTTTGATCAATAAGATTGTAAAGGTGTAATAGGACTGCAAGGCTGACTGGATGTAAATGGTAGCATAAATATGAAATGTTCGTCGGGCCAGCTGCCGAAGATCGGCAAGCTGAGAAGTGTTTGCCTCCAGTTCTTGAAGTTTAAAAGTGCACATTATACTGTTCTTCTCTGAGAGAAGAATAAGTCCAAGGGTGCTAACTCTCTTTGGCAGACTTTGAGGAAAGAAATGAGGGGCATAGATGGAAGTCCCTGAGAAATACGAACCGAGAATGAATTGCCAATATCATTGGCAACATCTGGTGGGTTTATGCTATATCAACACCGGCACCCCGCAGCACCGGAGCCGGGGTTCAGGAGAATATTTACCACTCATTTTCATACTTTTTTCCAGCCTGCACATCATAGAGGAAGCAGATGGTGGCGATGGTGTGGAGACATAGATCTCGCCAGCAAAAAATTAATTTAAACACAACACAAAAAACAAAAATAACAAGTAGAAAAACAAAAAGAAAAAAAAAAAAAACTAAGAAAAGGAAAAACAAAGCAACAAAAACAAAACAAAGACAAAAAAAAAAAAAAAAGACAAGAACCAAAAAAAAAACAAAGGAAACAAAAAAACAACAAAAAGGAATAAACAAAAGAGTTCAAGACAGACAAACAAAAAAAACATAAAAAATAAAAATCAACCAAAAAAAAAGAAAAAAAGAGGGAAAAATATAAGAAAACAAACACAAAAAAAAAAAAATAAAAAAAAAAAGAAACAAAACAAAAAAAAAAAAAACACAAAAAAAAGACAAACAAAAAAAAGCACAAAAAACAAAAAAACCAAAACAAGAAAAAAAAACAACACACAAAATCAACACCATAAAAAACAAAAAGCAAAAAGAGCCGGAAGCAAGCAACAAGAAAAGAAACCAAAAAGGGAAAAAAAAAGAAAGAAAAAAAAGAAAAAAAAAAAAAAAAAAATACAAAAAAAAGAGAGGGGACCAAAAAAACAAGAACGAATAAAAACAAAAAAAGGAAAAAACAAAAAAATCAAGGAAGCAATGAAAAAAAAAAAAAAAAACAAAAAAAAAAAAAACACACATAAAAACAACAGTAAACAAAAACAAAACAAACCAAAAAAAGGGCAAAAAAAAGAGGGGGGTCAAACAAAAAAAAAGGGAAAAAAAACAAAAAACAAAAACGGGGCAAAAAACAAAAAACACCAAAACAAAAGCACAACAAAAAAAAACAACAAAACAAAAAAAAACAAAAAAACAAACATAGAAAAAAAACCAAAACCAAAAAAAAAAATAAAAAACAAAAAAGGGAAAAAAGAAAAAAAAAAAACAAAGAAAAAGGGAGACAAACACAAATAATCACAAAAAGAAAACAAAAAAGAAAAGAAAAGAGGCAACAAGAACAAAAAAGAAAAAAAAACACAAAAAAAAGAAAAAAAAAAAACAAAAAAAAAACAAAAAGTCACAACCAAACAAAAAAAAAAGAACGGCAAAACAAAAGCATACAAAACAATAAAACAATAAAAAAAAAGCACAAAAAACAAAACAAGTAAGCAAAAATAAAAACAAAAAATAAAAAAAAAAAATAAAAAAAAAAAAAAAACAATAAAGCAAAGAAAAAAAAAAAAAAAAAAGAGAAAAAACAAAAGAAGAAATAAAAAAGAAAAAACAAACAAAAAAAAAAAATAGAACTAAAAAGCAAAAACAACAAAAAATGAAAAATAAAAAAGAAAACAAAAGAAGCAGACAAAACATGAAAAAGAAAAATAAAAATAAAAAAACAAAAAGAGAAAAAGGTAAAAAAAAAAAAAAAAAAAAAATAAAAAAAAAAAAAAGAAATAAAAGAACAAAAGAAAAAAAAATATAAAAAAAAACAAGAAACAGGCAAACAAAAAAAAAAGGGGGAAAAGAAAAAAATCAAATAAAAAAAAAACAAAAAAAAAAAGAACAAAAAACAAAAAAAAACAAAAAAAAAAAAAAGCAAGAAAAACAAACACAAGCAAAAAAAAAAAAAAAGAAAAACATAAACAAAAGCACCACAAACACACAAGACAAAAAAAAAAAAGAAAAGAACAAAAAAAAAAGTAAAGAAAAAAAAAAAAAACAAAGAACACAAAAAAGAAACAAGAAAAGAAAAAAAAAAAAGAAAAAATAAACAAAAAAAAAACAAAAAACAGAAAACAAAACAAACAACAAAGGTAAGAAAGTACAAAAAAAAAAAAAAAAAAAAAAAAAAATACAAAAAAACAAAAAAGAAAAAACAAAAAAACATAAAAAAAAAGAAAAAACAAAAAACGAAAACAAAAAACAACAAAAAACAACCAAAAGAAAAAAAGAATAACAAAAAACATAAAAAAAAAGCAGGGGGAACAAGAAGAAAAACTAACAAAAAGAAAACAAACTCAAAAAAAAAAAAAGAAAACACGAAAAAACAGAAAAAACAAACAAAAAAATAAAAAAAAACAAAAAAAGAGAAAAAAAAGACAAAAAACCACAAACAAAAAAGACAAACAAATAAACAAAAAAAAAAACAGGAAAAAAACCGGAAGAACAAAACAAGAAAAAAAAAAAAAATGAAAGGAAGAAAAAAGAACAAAAAAAAAAACCAAGAAAAAACAAAAGAAGAAACAAACAAAACACAGTACAAAAAAATAACAAAAAATCACAAAGACAAAAGCAAAACAAAAAAAAAAAACACCACAAAAAAAATAACAAACAAAGAGAGGACAAAACAAAAAAAAAAAAAACACACAGAATAAAAAAAAAACAAGAACAAAAACAACAAAAACACAGACAAAAGGAGGGAAAAAGAAACAAGAACCAAAAAGAGAAAAAAAAAAACAAAAACAAAAAAAAAAAGGGGACACAAAAAAGAAAACAAATAAAAAAAAAAAAAAAGCAAAACAAAAAAAACAACTAAAAAAAAAAAAAAAAACAAAAAGAAAAAAAAAGGAAAAACAAAAAAAAAACAAATAAGAAAACAACACACAGAAAGAAAAGCAGAAAAAAACAAAAAAATCAACAAAAAGAAAAACAAAAACAAAAAAGAAAAAACAAAAAAAAACAAAAAACAACAAACAGAAACAAAAAAAAAAATAAGGAGACAAGAAAAAAGAAAAGAACTCAAACAACAACAACAAACGAAAAGAACAAAAACAATCAAGAAGAACACAGGGGAACAACAAAACAAGAAAAGCAATCACAAAAAAGAAAAACAACAAAAAAAAAAAAAAAACAAAGCAAGAAACAAAAAGAAAAAACAAAAAAGGGACACAAAAAGAAAAAAGTAAAAAAAAATCAAAACAAACACACAAAAAAGAACAACAAGAAGACAATAAAAACAAAAAAAAAAAACAAAAAAAAAAAAAAAAAAAAACACAAAGAAAAAGACAAGAAAAACACAACAAAAAAAATACAAAAAAAAAAAAAAAAAAAAAAAAAAAACAAGATAAAAAAAAAAAGAAAAAAAAAAAAAAAAAAAGAGAAGAAAAACGGAAAAAAAAAAAAAACAATAAAAAAACAAAAAAAAACAAAGTTAAAAAAAAAAAAAACCAAAAAAACGAACAGGGGACATTCGAAGACAGAAAAAGGGAAAAAAAACAAAAAACAAAAATAAAAAACAAAAAAAAAAAAAGAGCAAATATCAAAGCAAATGGGGGAAAAAAACACAAAAAAATAGGGAAGAACAAAAAAAAAAAAAAAACAAAAAAACAAAAAAAAAACGCAAAAACAAAAAAAGAACAAAGAAAAAGGGGGGGAACAACAAACAAAAAATAAAAAAAAAAAACAAAGAAAAAACAAAAGGAATAAAAAAAAAGGGCAAACTAAAAGAAAAACACAAAAACAAAAAAAAACAAAAGAAGAAAAACACAAAAAAAAAAAAAAAACAACAAAAAAAAAAAAAACAAAAACAAACAAAACAAACAATAAAAGAAAACACAACAAAGGAATGAAAGTGGACAAAAGAAAAAAGAAAAAAGAAAAAAAAAAAAAAAACAAAAAAAACCAAAGAAAACAAAAACAAACAAATACACAACAACAACAAGGAAAAAAAAGAAAAAAACCAAAAAAAAAAACAAACAAAAATAAAAAAAAAAAAAAAAAAAAAACATCAAAAAATCAAAAACAAAAAAAAAAAAGGAAAAAAAAAAAAAAAAAAAAATCAAAAAAAAAAAAACCAAAAATCAACAAAAAAAAATAAAGGCAAAAAACACAAACAAAAAAGAACAAAAAAAACAAAGAACAACAAAAAACACAAAAAAAAACAAAAGAAAGCAGAAAGAAAAGCAAAAAAAAAGACAGCAAAAAAAAAAAAGGCAAGAAAAAAAAGGGGGGACCCGTGTGGGGGTGGGGGAGGTGGGTAGGCGCCAAACCCAGTACTAACACAACCGCACCAACCCCCCCCTCGTACCTACACCCACACCACGGAGGGGGTGAACCACCAAACACGCACAACCACACAATAAGCCCCCGTGACACACACAGCCCACAACAGACACAACCGCCTCACGCAAGGCCACGCCAACACCAACAAAACCCCACGCCACCACCAACCCGACCTGACCGCAAACAAACACAACACACCAACAAGACAAAACACAGACAATACCAAAAACAATAGAAACAAAAGACAAAACAAAGTTGGACAGCATGAACCACCACCCCTAAGCACAAAAACCAAGACCCAGAAAAAACACAAACCAACGAAAACAAAGGAAACAAAAGCAAAGAAAACAAAAACGGAAAACAAAAAAAAAACAAACTCCGCACACACACCGTAAAAAACCGAAACAAAAAAACAGACCAAAAAACAAAAACACCAATAAAAAGACAAAAGAAAAAAAGATAAGATCCACACCAAAGCACAACTAAACAACCAAAGAGAAAAGAAACAGAAAAGAAACAGAAAAAAAAAATGAACCACCTCAATAAAAAACAAAGCAAAAAGAACCAAACACATGACAGAAGCAAACCAATAAAATAGTACAAATAAAAAATAAAAAGAAAAAAGGAAACCAAACAATACAAAAAGACACAATGGAACAAAAAAAAACAAAAGGAGGAAACACAAATACAACAAAACAAATAAAAGTCAATGAAAAATACAAAAAAAGAAGAAAAGGAAAAGATAACAGAAAAAAAAAAAATATAAAAGAAAAAAAAAACAAGCACGACAAAACAACAAAAAGGCAACACACAAACAAACAAGCACTCCACCGGGGGTCAACGCCTCCCGCTGGCCTCGGTCTGTGACCAGGCCTCCTGGTGGTTGATCAGAGCTGATCAACCAGCTGTTTCTGCTGGCTGCCACGCAAACCAACGTACAAGCCACAGACCGGCTGTCAGGAACCGACTTTAGGTGCTTGTCCAGTGCCAGACCTGAAGACTGCCAAGGGTCTGTTGTAAGATAAGAAAAGATATGATAAGATTTCGATTACATCCCCCGATTTTTAACCCCGAAGGGTTTAGCCACCCAGATAACCCAAGAAAGTCTGTGCGTCATCGAGGACAGCTAACTTATTTCCATTGGGGTCCTTAATCTTTCCCCCAGATGCTACCACACCAGTCAACTAACACCCAAGGTAACCTATATTACTGCTAGGTGAACAGGACAACAGGTGAAAGAAACACGTGTCGAAATGTTTCCCCCCGCCGGGAATCGAACCCAGGGCCCTCCGGTGTGTGAACGGTGGAGCTTTAGGGCCACCAGGCCACCGGGCCACACAATGTATGCTGGGGGCCCTTATGTATGCTGGAGAGCAGTTGAACAGTCTCGGCCCCGACAACTTATTGTAATGGTCTCTTAACGTGCTAGTGACACCCCTGCTTTTCTTGGGGGGATGGAGCATCGTCTGCAAGTCTTTAGTCTTTCGTAGTGAGTGATTTTGCATGTGCAAGTTCGTTACTAGTCCCTCAGGATTTTCCAGGTGTATATATCATGTATCTCTCCCCGCCTGCGTTCCAGGGAATACAGGTTTAGGAACCACAGCGCTCCCAGTTAATTGAGGTGTTTTATCTCCGTTTATGCGCGCCATGAAGGTTCTCTGTACATTTTCTAGGTCAGCAATTTCACCTGCCTTGAAAGGTGCTGTTAGTGAGTGGCAGCAATATTCCAGCCTATAAAGAAAAGTGACACGTGAAGAGGTGACATCATGAGCTTGGCCTCCCAGTTTATGAAAGGTTCTCATTATCCATCCTGTCATTTTTCTAGCAGATGCTGATTGATACCATGTTTATGTCCTTGAAGAGTGAGATCCTCCGACATGATCACTCCCAGGTCTTTGACGTGGTGTTTCGCTCTATTTTGTGGCCAGAATTTGTTTTTGTACTCTGATACGATTAATTTCCGTCGTGTTTACCATAGTCTGAGTAATTTGAAATTACTCATCGTTGAACTTCATATTGTTTTCTTGCAGGCCCACTGAAAGATTTGGTTTGATGACCGCCTGGAGCCTTGCAGTGTCAGCAATGGAAGACCACTGTCATGCAGATTCGGTGTCCTCTGCAAGGAAGACACGTGCTGTGAGCTGACATCCTAGTCTATGTCGGATATGAGGATGAGGAACAAGATGGGAGCGAGTACTGGTGCCTTGTGGAACAGAGCTTTTCATCGAGCTCCTCGGACTTTACTCTGGTTGACGACTACTCTCTGTGTCGTTCAGAGAGGAACTTATAGATCCATTCGACCAGCTTTTCCTGGTTATTTCTCTTTAGCATCGGCATTTTGTGCACTATTACGCCAATGGTCACACTTGTCGAAGGGCTTTTGCAAAGTCTGTATATATTACATCTGCAGTCTTTTTTGTCTTCTAGTGCCTTTAGGACTTTGGTCGTAGTGATCCAATAGTTGAACCAGACAGGACGACCTGTTCTAAACCCATGTTTGCCCTGGGTTGTGTAACTGATGGGTTTCTAGATGGGTGGTGATCTTGCTATCTTAGTGACCCTTTCAAAGATTTTTATGATATGGGATGTTAGTCTATTGGTTCTGTAGTTCTTTGCTGTTGCTTTACTGCCCCCTTTGTGGAGTGGGGCTATGTCTGTTGTTATTTAGGTAACTGTGGGACGAACCCTCCGAGTCCATGCAGCCCTCTCCATAGGAAGGAAAAGGCTCGTGATAGGGCTTCTTGCTGTTACTTGATGAACTCGGAGTTCCATGAGTCTGGCCTGGGGCAAGTGCATGGGCAAGTCATTTAACGCCTGTTCGAAGTCATTTGGCGTCCAGGATAACCATCCAGATAGGCTTGTGTTAATGAAATTTTGTGGCTCTCTCATAAAAAATTAATTTTGATCTTCGACTCTCAGTCTGGTTAGTCGGCTTGCTAAAACCTGAGATCCATATTGGGACTTGAGTAGACTCCACGTCATTTCCTTGCTGTCACTGTGTAGGCTACCCATCTTGTTTTAAGTAGGGCCAATACTGACGTTGTTCTCGACTTGATTTGGCATAGGAGAAAGAAAATACTTTGGGTTTCTTTTCGTTTCATTTATGGCTTTTAGTTCTTCCCGCGATTCCTGACTCCAATAAGATTCCTTTAGCTTAATTCGATGCTTGCTTTTCTCTGACCATGTCTCCCTACGCATTTCAGATATATTGACCTCTTTTAGCTGCTCTGTTTATTCTTTTCTCCGTCGCCTGTAAAGGGAGCGCTGTCTCTTTCTATTTTACATCTACCCTCCTTTTCTTAGAGGAATAGCCTTTTGCATACACGAGTGCCACACCACAAGTTAATATTTCTGTTCTAAGGCATAAGTTGGGGTCTGGTGTTGCTTAGTATATCTTCCCAGCTTATATCGGTAGGACTTGGTTTACTTGGTCCCCACTTTAATGTTATTGTTATTGAAGTTGAATTTGGTGAATGCTCCCTCGTGACTAGTCCTCCATTATTCGTCTGGGGCTCCACTGCATACATGTCTGAACCTCATTTATGTTGTGCACTAGCAATTGCAATTGCAAGTACCATTCAATTTGTATTTTTAATTGTGTAAGTTTATATTATAATCACTATTCTAAGATTGTTTTCCAATATCTTAGTGACTATATTATGTGTGCAATTAGTGTATATTTCAATTATATTATTGTCCACGGCCCTTAAGTATCTTTTGCTAACTAGTGACCAACTACCTCATAATATTTTTTTTTCTAACTTTTTTTATTCTTTTGCTACCTTAACTTGTATAATTTTATCTTGTCAATTTAAATCTAGTTATACTCTATTCTTGGTAAACAACTTATATAACACCTATAGTGCAAATACAACTGAGAGTCTTGTGCCATTTTTATATCATTAGATTAAACTCATTGTAACTATCGCTCATTCAAGCTCAATACATAGTCAATAACCAAAGTCATTATATTGGACCATATGGTAAATTACTAGTGAAGCCTGGTGGCTATTTATAATTTGTATTTTTATATTATTAGATGATTAAATCCTAGTTGTACTATAGCTGCATTCTAGCTCAAATACACATAGTCAATACCAAAGACATTAACATTAGACCATAGGTCAATTACAAGTAAGAGTCATGTGCTATTTTTAATTTGCATTTTGATACTATTATTATATACCTAGTTTACTTTAGCTCATCCAGCACAACACATAGACAACACAACTTCTTATGTGTATAAGTGACTATACTCACATGACCAAAATGCTATAGCTATAAATACTTGTCCAAACTTCCCACCACTAAACAGATTATCAGTACTAAAACTCAACACACAACTCAGGATATAAATAACCATAATATAAACCTAGAAGATGATCGATCACAATGACCCTGATATAAACCAACATAATCTGACACACAAAATTTCCAAAAAAACCCCCTATTTTGGAAAAGTAACTGCCTTTTACTACACAGCAACACAAGCCAGCACTATCCTAAACAAATGATAAAAGATCCTATCAGTACTTAACTACAAACATCAGTCCTTAAGTCAAACAATGATGACACTACCTGGCACTCCTTGAATCACTAAAGACAACCCTTCTCCTGCAATTTATTCTTACTGAGACGCTGGCTTAAAACAGGACACAATAGATAGTCACCCTTCTACCAGATACACAGTCACTCCACAACTTGCAACCATACCTAAGTTGGGGTGGTACTGCAATCTATTACATCTAACCAATTATCTTGTATAGCAACCAAATTGCTTTAGTGATAATATTGAGAATACATTTTTGCTAATTTTACTTTAAAAAACCCTAAGACGCCTTATCAATCGGTGCCATTTACCAGATAACCCCACACAAACACCCAAACTTTCAGTGAGCAATTAAAGGCACTTAATAACAAACAGACAAAAATAAGCACCGCCTTCACTTAGCTGGAGAATTCAACATCAACCTTGGCCTACTAGATGTCACCCTGTAACTGATTTTCATCAACAATATGAACCACTCACTTCTCATACCAACAATAACAAAACCATCCAGCTCCTGAAACAAGTGCAACTATAAATAGACGCACAAATGGACCAATATACTCGCCCCCTTAAATCAGGGATATCTCGAGATAGCACTACAGAACCACTGAATAAACCCTAACCTTCCTCTTGTCCAACATTTAGTAAAACCACCACTTGCATACAACAAAGTCTCATTTAGACTCTCCATGATGAGACCTCATAAGGAAGTTCACAGCTGACCCTAGAGACTGTTGACTGGCCTACAGAATTCTCCAAGCCAATGGTATTGATGACTGGACAGACATTTTTCTTAACAAACTACTTAGACATACAACACACATTGTCCAAACAAAACGAAACAGATCACAAACCAACGCTTGGTTGCCCATAAGCTAACCATCACCATTCTGAAATCCATTGATAAGAAACACCAACATGAAAAGCAATATATACGAGGGCTTAATACAGCAAAGATATTCTTAAACACTATTCATCAGGTCCTCACCAAAGTATAAAGAAATGCCAAACTAACTATAACTACTCCCATAGATTCACTGACAACAAGAGGAGATATAAAAAAGACCTGGAAAACACTCTCTCAGATTCTAGGGACCCACAAACTGAAAAAAAAACAAAGAATATTGTCCAAACTAAACCTAATGAAACACCACTGCAACCCACCTGACACAGCTAACAAGATAAACGACTTCTTCTCAACATAGGAGTCTAATCTCGCCAATAAAATCCCACGTACCAATGCCCATGCCGGGGATCTACCTAGATGGGAAGTCTTCTCAAATTCCTTCTATCTTGCTCCAACGAGCCCACGGAAGTCACCGAGATTATGAAGTCACTTAAAATAACTCAGGGAATCTGTCTCATGTCCCACCAATAGTGTACAAGAGAGAGTGGCCCATGTCCTCAGCGCATATTATCCTCATTACTTTTTAACAATCACTAGAAACTAGCACCATCCCGAAATTACTCAAGACGGCAAGGGTTACACCCATACATAAAGGTGGTGACCCTACAGATTTAAACAACTATAGGCCAATATCAGAACTTACAATTGCTATCCAAAATCTTGGAGAAACTCTGCACATGAGACTGTATTCATTTATACGTCACAAAAAAACTCAACCCCTGCCAATTTGGATTCAGAAAAATAAAAGCACTAACGATGCAAGTCATGAAAAAGCTGAGATCTGCTTTACACAGCATTGAAAAAAAAGGATATATCCACATAGGAAATTTTAATTGACCTAAGAAAAAGCTTTTGACAACAGTAGACCACGTCCATCCTACTACTACTCCACAAACTTGACCATTATGGTATATAGAGCCATGGAGCGCTGGCTATTTCAAATCTTACCTTAATATTAGGGGTATCAGTATGTCACCATTAAATGACATCAGCATCAACAACACAGGCCACTTGATACTGAGTTTTCCGCAGTGAAGTGTCCTTGGTCCCCTGCTCCTTCCTCATATACATCAAAGATCTTCCAAACGTTATCTCGACACCTGAACCCCTTCTCTTTGCTGACGACACGACTTATGTCATCCTCACCCTAATCTTGCCACCCTCAACACCATTGTTTAATGAGGACTGATCAAAATATCGACTTGGATGACACCTGTATAAACTCACGCATAACGTTGACAAAACCTACTACATTATTTTGGTAGCAAAGCAGGAGATGCGCAAATTAACAATAAGATTCGACAACACTCTAATTGCCAGGCATAAAGGTGCAAATTCCTAGGCCTATACATCGACAACGAACCGAACTACAGCACCCATATCCAAACACATCACCAAAAAAGTATCCAAAAAACGGATTGGGATCCTCTCCAAGATACGATACTACGTGCCCAAACTGCCCTTTCATCACACTATACCATTCACTTATAATCCATACCTCACCTATGCTATCTGTGCTTGGGGGTTCAACAGCAGCAACCTCACCTAACGGAGCCAATAATAACCCAACAAAAAGCCGCAGTAAGAATAATCACAAAATCCCATCCCAGGCAATACAACCCTCGCCACTCTTCATAGATCTAAACTTAACTCCTGTTCAGTACAATCCACACTTACTACAGTGCAATCTACATCAACAGGACATTAAATTCCAAATTAACCATGACCTAAAACGCTTTCTTTCTTGATAGTTTGTGACAGATACACACAGCACAACACCAGACACCACAGCTCTTGACATTTACCCCCGTGTCCGTCTAAACCTTGTACAAAAATCAATGTATGTCCAAGGCCCTAAAATTGGAACAACCCTACCTAAAATTCCAAACTGCAGACACATGCCATCACCTTCAAAACTACCACAGAAAACATCATATCTCCCTGATACACCCGTCAACTAATAATACGAATACCACCTGTGGTTCACACTTACACTCACTCACCCAATTGACCATAAACATAAATATCAAGCTCAATCTCAAAATAATGAATCTTAACTAGTCATAAGTTGGCCTATGATACTCCAATACTAAACTATGTATAGGTGCCAAAACGAAAAGCATTCACATTGCTAAACTCACAGGAACTAGTATTTAGTCACTTAGCCATAATACCAACTTACCTCATAATTATTGTGTAATAATTTAAACTTAAGTTTAATAAAGTCTGCCCGGAAAAGTCTAGCCATGCCTAGGTGTCTAGTGGTACACTTCTGTAATTATATTTTTACACATGTAAATCCACACAATAACCAAATTCTGTTAACTCAGCATTGTAATCCTTATAGAGAATAAAACTTTGACTTGACTTGACTTGATTATACACGTGCCTGTGGGGGGGGGTGATTATGTGGAAATTTGATACACCTCACCCCTTAGTCCTTTGTATCCTACATTTGTTACGCTGCATCTCTTCCCAGCATAAAAGATATTGTTTTTTGATTGGGGGGGGGGGGGGGGGGGGGGGGGGGGGGGGGGGCCCCTGGTTATGCTGCACTGTACAGGGCAAATGCACAGGCAGACACTGCCTGCCCGGTCAGCAGTACATGACTACCAGCTTCAAATAGAGGTGGTCCAATTACTGACTATTATTGCTGCAATAGCTACCCACCTACACACTCATTGGCAACAACGTTGACTAAAAACTTTGACTGAATGGGGGGGGGGGGGGGGGGGGGGGGGGGGGGGGGGGGGGGGGTGGGGGGGTGGGGGGGGGGGAAAAAAGGGGGTACATAACAAACTTCTATCTATTAAACCGAGTATAGGTTACTGGCCATCATCTTGTCACCAGTGTCGAGGTTGGGAGACTACTCTCTCCCATCTTCACAATTGGATCATACTCAACTTACTCATGGTATCCTCATGGAAAGCTCCCTGGCTCCTCTCTGAGAAGTGTCAGTTTCCATTAACGGTTAGGTCCACATTCTATTAGACTGCCCACTTTATCAACGACACGCAGAATATACCTCCGTCGTTGTCTTTGCTCCGCTGCTCTCTCTTTACCTTCCTTCTTGCTAATGGACCCACCTTTCATTCTGGACTCTCTCATTGACTTTTTTGACAACAACTTGACTTACTTCACAAACTCTGAGATACCTTCAGCACTTTCGTAACCTCAATCTCTTGCTGCCCTCTACCTCCCGCCACCTATCCCCAGCCCCGCATGTTTCTGTAACCTACTGATCATCCACGCCGCCCCCTTCTACTGCCCAAAACCCTTGCTTCCTTATCCCTACCCTGCAGCGCTAAATAGTGCCCATGTGGCTTAGCGCTTCTTTTTTATTCTCATACTTTTTAGGTCACATAGCGGGTCAAGACCCAGATTGTTTCATCGTAATCTGAGTGCCAACGAAAAAAAACCTAGCTAGTGGGTTCCTGGAGTTTATGGGGTACTATCTTCAAGAAGTTAGACTAGTAAGATATGCCGTCAACCAGGAGACACAACACCTACAACCACCACCACCCACCACAACCCTCATTCTCCACTGAGATGTCGCTCCAGTATAATCATTTACAGAGGCATTTGGGAGTGTTGTGACATTTTATCATTCTCAGTGATTTCTTAGTGGACATTTCTTTTTCAGTGATTTCTAGTGGCAATCAGATGACTTTTGACTAGACACAGTGCTCCATAAATTCTGTTTGGCATAAATTTTTTTTCCTTCAGTTGTTTAAATTTCGTGCTTAATTTTCATTCAGTTCCTTTATATATATATATATATATATATATATACTATATATCTAATATATATATATATATATATATATATATATATATATTATAATATAAAGTATATATATATATACACATACATGAATTATTATTATTATAATCAAAAAGAAGCGCTAAGGCACAAGGCAATACAGCGCTTCAGGTAGGGAAGGAAGCGAGGGGTATTGATGGCAGAAGGGAGGCGGATGATCAGAAGTTTACAGAAAACAGCGGGGCCAGGGATAGTACAGGGTATAGGGCAGCCAAGAGTGATAATGAAGTAGAAAGGGCTGAAGGATCATAACCAGAATTTGTGACGTAAGTCATTGTTGTCAAAAAGTCAATGAAAAGTTCGGATGAAAAGGTGGGTCCATCAGCGATAAAGGGAAGGTAAATGAGAGAGCAGCTGAGCGAAACGACTGACGGAGGTAAATTCTGAGTGCTCGTTGATAAAGTGGGTCAGTCCAACAGAATGTGGCTGGACTGATATAATGGAGCTTGGCAATTCTCACCAAGAGGAGCAGGAGGCGCCTCTTCCATGAGATATCCATGAGTTAAGATGAGTAGAGGCCAATGAGCGAAGATGAGAGAGTATGGCTCCCAACCTCGACATGGTGATAAGACGACAGCCAGTGAATAACCTATACTTGGTTTAATAGATGGAAGATTGTTGCCGAGCATAGTAGACCAACGGTGTTGCCAACGGGTGGAAGGTTGGAAGATAATTGCAGCAAAATAGTCTGTAAATGGAATACCTCTATAAGAACTGGTAGGTCATGTACTGCTGACCCCGCAGCAGATGTCTGCCGTTCATTGCCCTGTTACGTCACATGACCCGAGGACCCAACAAAAACAATATCTTTATGCTTTGTAAAGCTGCGGCGTAGCCAAAGTTGGATACGGAGGACTAATGGGTTGAGAATGTAATCAAATTTCTGTATACAGTCAAGCACTACGGGAGTCTGAGACAACCACAAATGAATGACACAGGCATAGATGCAATACGGATAATGCTCCAAGGATGGCCAACAATTCAGCAGTAAAAATACAACGCCAAAGAAGTAAATATGCCCTCGTACGATGCCATGTCTGGAAACATTGCTGCGAATCCTACACCAATCAGTAAGACTTAGAGCCATCTGTGACACAGCAATGGCATGATACTGAGAGAGAGAAATGTGGTCAAGAAAAAGAGATGCGGGAAGCAACCATAGACAGATAGTGGCTTTCGAGCAAGGGAGAGAGAAAGAACCTGACTCGAACATGCTGAACTTCCCAGGGTGTAGGGAAAAGTGAGATGCTACAATGAACATAGAAAGGTGGAGTAATTGAAGAGAAGACAAAGAGCAAATGAAGGCGAAGAGAGAAGGGAGTGGAGTAAACCGGGGCGCGAACAAATAAAGAATGTCTACTAATATCAGTGAGAACCCTTCTAAAATTGAAGGATTGTCGGAGAACCATGAGAGCGTACATAGTAGCAAAGGCAATGGTCATCAAGGCGATTGGATACTGATGGATACGTTCGACATCTGCATAGAGGCCTCGAAAGGAAGAGCGAAAAGGCACGGGGTGGGGGGGGGGGGGGGGGGGGGGGGGGGGGGGGGGGGGGCGGGGTGGGGAGGGGGGGTGGGGGGGGGGGGGGGGGGGGTGGGGGGGGGGGGGGGGGGGGGGGGGGGGGGGGGGGGGGGGCATTTGGTTGGTTTTTGGTCCAAGGCATAAACGTAATCCTTGGTGATGAATGGGGTTTAGCTAAGAAGAGTAGCAGGAGATGCCGCTGAATATGATCTGGTCACCATAATCAAGTTTCGATAAAAATAAGGGTGGAATGTAAGGCGAAGGAGGGTTCGACGATCAGCTCCCCATGAAAGATGAGCAGAGGGATTTAGAAGGTACAGCCAGCTGTGACAATTGCCTTTCAGAGAGGTAATGTGAGGTTTCCGAGGATAACCTACGACAAAGAGGAGGCCCAGAAACTTGACTGTGTCACGTTCCGGATACGGAGCCATAAGGTACAAAGGATGATCGGAGATGACGAAGAGCGTCTAGTGAAAGTAATTTGGTGGGTTTTAGTGCTGGAAAAATGTTAAACACCACGTGTGGGGCCCAATGGGAAACATGGTCGACCGCATGCTGGAGAGAAAACTGTAATGAGTGACTCAGCGCCTGCACATGCAATAGCGAAGTCATCACATAGAGTGATGACCAAATATTTGATGGAAGACTAGAGGCCACATCATTAAAGCAAGGAAGAACAATTGTTGTGCCTCAGAACACATTCCCTGGGGACACCTCAGCATGGATAAAGTCCGGGGAAGCACCTTATTAACCCGAACACCGAAATGCCAGACAGTTAATAAAGTTCTTAAGGAAGGATGGAAGACTGCGTCGAAGGCTAAGGAGTGGGCTTGGAGGCAAAAAATATTATACCTCCAATTGTGTCATATGCCTTCTCAGGTCAAAAAATATGGCAATAACGAGTGGTTTTTCGCAAGGCAATACGAACGATACGTATCCAAGCGAAGTAAGGGTGACAATGGTAGAACGATCCCTTACGAAAGCCATATTAACGAGTGGAGAGACTGTTGTGAGTCTCTAAATTACCAGCACTAAACTTCTATTTACTAGGAGCGTTCCATCACTTTGCAGACTGCACTGGATAAGAGAGCAATGGGACGAATGAGTGGAGGTAGGTTTCATGATCCCAAAGTGCCAGGTTTGCGGAAAGGGAGAACAAATGGCATATTTTCCCCACAGCTGAGGGAAGAACTCCTTTGATCAATAAGATTGTAAAGGTGTAATAGGACTGCAAGGCTGACTGGATGTAAATGGTAGCATAAATATGAAATGTTCGTCGGGCCAGCTGCCGAAGATCGGCAAGCTGAGAAGTGTTTGCCTCCAGTTCTTGAAGTTTAAAA
Source organism: Cherax quadricarinatus (assembly GCF_026875155.1). NCBI lineage: Eukaryota > Metazoa > Arthropoda > Malacostraca > Decapoda > Parastacidae > Cherax > Cherax quadricarinatus. Next base: position 29,662 of record NW_026507455.1, read on the forward strand.
GTGCACATTATACTGTTCTTCTCTGAGAGAAGAATAAGTCCAAGGGTGCTAACTCTCTTTGGCAGACTTTGAGGAAAGAAATGAGGGGCATAGATGGAAGTCCCTGAGAAATACGAACCGAGAATGAATTGCCAATATCATTGGCAACATCTGGTGGGTTTATGCTATATCAACACCGGCACCCCGCAGCACCGGAGCCGGGGTTCAGGAGAATATTTACCACTCATTTTCATACTTTTTTCCAGCCTGCACATCATAGAGGAAGCAGATGGTGGCGATGGTGTGGAGACATAGATCTCGCCAGCAAAAAATTAATTTAAACACAACACAAAAAACAAAAATAACAAGTAGAAAAACAAAAAGAAAAAAAAAAAAAACTAAGAAAAGGAAAAACAAAGCAACAAAAACAAAACAAAGACAAAAAAAAAAAAAAAAGACAAGAACCAAAAAAAAAACAAAGGAAACAAAAAAACAACAAAAAGGAATAAACAAAAGAGTTCAAGACAGACAAACAAAAAAAACATAAAAAATAAAAATCAACCAAAAAAAAAGAAAAAAAGAGGGAAAAATATAAGAAAACAAACACAAAAAAAAAAAAATAAAAAAAAAAAGAAACAAAACAAAAAAAAAAAAAACACAAAAAAAAGACAAACAAAAAAAAGCACAAAAAACAAAAAAACCAAAACAAGAAAAAAAAACAACACACAAAATCAACACCATAAAAAACAAAAAGCAAAAAGAGCCGGAAGCAAGCAACAAGAAAAGAAACCAAAAAGGGAAAAAAAAAGAAAGAAAAAAAAGAAAAAAAAAAAAAAAAAAATACAAAAAAAAGAGAGGGGACCAAAAAAACAAGAACGAATAAAAACAAAAAAAGGAAAAAACAAAAAAATCAAGGAAGCAATGAAAAAAAAAAAAAAAAACAAAAAAAAAAAAAACACACATAAAAACAACAGTAAACAAAAACAAAACAAACCAAAAAAAGGGCAAAAAAAAGAGGGGGGTCAAACAAAAAAAAAGGGAAAAAAAACAAAAAACAAAAACGGGGCAAAAAACAAAAAACACCAAAACAAAAGCACAACAAAAAAAAACAACAAAACAAAAAAAAACAAAAAAACAAACATAGAAAAAAAACCAAAACCAAAAAAAAAAATAAAAAACAAAAAAGGGAAAAAAGAAAAAAAAAAAACAAAGAAAAAGGGAGACAAACACAAATAATCACAAAAAGAAAACAAAAAAGAAAAGAAAAGAGGCAACAAGAACAAAAAAGAAAAAAAAACACAAAAAAAAGAAAAAAAAAAAACAAAAAAAAAACAAAAAGTCACAACCAAACAAAAAAAAAAGAACGGCAAAACAAAAGCATACAAAACAATAAAACAATAAAAAAAAAGCACAAAAAACAAAACAAGTAAGCAAAAATAAAAACAAAAAATAAAAAAAAAAAATAAAAAAAAAAAAAAAACAATAAAGCAAAGAAAAAAAAAAAAAAAAAAGAGAAAAAACAAAAGAAGAAATAAAAAAGAAAAAACAAACAAAAAAAAAAAATAGAACTAAAAAGCAAAAACAACAAAAAATGAAAAATAAAAAAGAAAACAAAAGAAGCAGACAAAACATGAAAAAGAAAAATAAAAATAAAAAAACAAAAAGAGAAAAAGGTAAAAAAAAAAAAAAAAAAAAAATAAAAAAAAAAAAAAGAAATAAAAGAACAAAAGAAAAAAAAATATAAAAAAAAACAAGAAACAGGCAAACAAAAAAAAAAGGGGGAAAAGAAAAAAATCAAATAAAAAAAAAACAAAAAAAAAAAGAACAAAAAACAAAAAAAAACAAAAAAAAAAAAAAGCAAGAAAAACAAACACAAGCAAAAAAAAAAAAAAAGAAAAACATAAACAAAAGCACCACAAACACACAAGACAAAAAAAAAAAAGAAAAGAACAAAAAAAAAAGTAAAGAAAAAAAAAAAAAACAAAGAACACAAAAAAGAAACAAGAAAAGAAAAAAAAAAAAGAAAAAATAAACAAAAAAAAAACAAAAAACAGAAAACAAAACAAACAACAAAGGTAAGAAAGTACAAAAAAAAAAAAAAAAAAAAAAAAAAATACAAAAAAACAAAAAAGAAAAAACAAAAAAACATAAAAAAAAAGAAAAAACAAAAAACGAAAACAAAAAACAACAAAAAACAACCAAAAGAAAAAAAGAATAACAAAAAACATAAAAAAAAAGCAGGGGGAACAAGAAGAAAAACTAACAAAAAGAAAACAAACTCAAAAAAAAAAAAAGAAAACACGAAAAAACAGAAAAAACAAACAAAAAAATAAAAAAAAACAAAAAAAGAGAAAAAAAAGACAAAAAACCACAAACAAAAAAGACAAACAAATAAACAAAAAAAAAAACAGGAAAAAAACCGGAAGAACAAAACAAGAAAAAAAAAAAAAATGAAAGGAAGAAAAAAGAACAAAAAAAAAAACCAAGAAAAAACAAAAGAAGAAACAAACAAAACACAGTACAAAAAAATAACAAAAAATCACAAAGACAAAAGCAAAACAAAAAAAAAAAACACCACAAAAAAAATAACAAACAAAGAGAGGACAAAACAAAAAAAAAAAAAACACACAGAATAAAAAAAAAACAAGAACAAAAACAACAAAAACACAGACAAAAGGAGGGAAAAAGAAACAAGAACCAAAAAGAGAAAAAAAAAAACAAAAACAAAAAAAAAAAGGGGACACAAAAAAGAAAACAAATAAAAAAAAAAAAAAAGCAAAACAAAAAAAACAACTAAAAAAAAAAAAAAAAACAAAAAGAAAAAAAAAGGAAAAACAAAAAAAAAACAAATAAGAAAACAACACACAGAAAGAAAAGCAGAAAAAAACAAAAAAATCAACAAAAAGAAAAACAAAAACAAAAAAGAAAAAACAAAAAAAAACAAAAAACAACAAACAGAAACAAAAAAAAAAATAAGGAGACAAGAAAAAAGAAAAGAACTCAAACAACAACAACAAACGAAAAGAACAAAAACAATCAAGAAGAACACAGGGGAACAACAAAACAAGAAAAGCAATCACAAAAAAGAAAAACAACAAAAAAAAAAAAAAAACAAAGCAAGAAACAAAAAGAAAAAACAAAAAAGGGACACAAAAAGAAAAAAGTAAAAAAAAATCAAAACAAACACACAAAAAAGAACAACAAGAAGACAATAAAAACAAAAAAAAAAAACAAAAAAAAAAAAAAAAAAAAACACAAAGAAAAAGACAAGAAAAACACAACAAAAAAAATACAAAAAAAAAAAAAAAAAAAAAAAAAAAACAAGATAAAAAAAAAAAGAAAAAAAAAAAAAAAAAAAGAGAAGAAAAACGGAAAAAAAAAAAAAACAATAAAAAAACAAAAAAAAACAAAGTTAAAAAAAAAAAAAACCAAAAAAACGAACAGGGGACATTCGAAGACAGAAAAAGGGAAAAAAAACAAAAAACAAAAATAAAAAACAAAAAAAAAAAAAGAGCAAATATCAAAGCAAATGGGGGAAAAAAACACAAAAAAATAGGGAAGAACAAAAAAAAAAAAAAAACAAAAAAACAAAAAAAAAACGCAAAAACAAAAAAAGAACAAAGAAAAAGGGGGGGAACAACAAACAAAAAATAAAAAAAAAAAACAAAGAAAAAACAAAAGGAATAAAAAAAAAGGGCAAACTAAAAGAAAAACACAAAAACAAAAAAAAACAAAAGAAGAAAAACACAAAAAAAAAAAAAAAACAACAAAAAAAAAAAAAACAAAAACAAACAAAACAAACAATAAAAGAAAACACAACAAAGGAATGAAAGTGGACAAAAGAAAAAAGAAAAAAGAAAAAAAAAAAAAAAACAAAAAAAACCAAAGAAAACAAAAACAAACAAATACACAACAACAACAAGGAAAAAAAAGAAAAAAACCAAAAAAAAAAACAAACAAAAATAAAAAAAAAAAAAAAAAAAAAACATCAAAAAATCAAAAACAAAAAAAAAAAAGGAAAAAAAAAAAAAAAAAAAAATCAAAAAAAAAAAAACCAAAAATCAACAAAAAAAAATAAAGGCAAAAAACACAAACAAAAAAGAACAAAAAAAACAAAGAACAACAAAAAACACAAAAAAAAACAAAAGAAAGCAGAAAGAAAAGCAAAAAAAAAGACAGCAAAAAAAAAAAAGGCAAGAAAAAAAAGGGGGGACCCGTGTGGGGGTGGGGGAGGTGGGTAGGCGCCAAACCCAGTACTAACACAACCGCACCAACCCCCCCCTCGTACCTACACCCACACCACGGAGGGGGTGAACCACCAAACACGCACAACCACACAATAAGCCCCCGTGACACACACAGCCCACAACAGACACAACCGCCTCACGCAAGGCCACGCCAACACCAACAAAACCCCACGCCACCACCAACCCGACCTGACCGCAAACAAACACAACACACCAACAAGACAAAACACAGACAATACCAAAAACAATAGAAACAAAAGACAAAACAAAGTTGGACAGCATGAACCACCACCCCTAAGCACAAAAACCAAGACCCAGAAAAAACACAAACCAACGAAAACAAAGGAAACAAAAGCAAAGAAAACAAAAACGGAAAACAAAAAAAAAACAAACTCCGCACACACACCGTAAAAAACCGAAACAAAAAAACAGACCAAAAAACAAAAACACCAATAAAAAGACAAAAGAAAAAAAGATAAGATCCACACCAAAGCACAACTAAACAACCAAAGAGAAAAGAAACAGAAAAGAAACAGAAAAAAAAAATGAACCACCTCAATAAAAAACAAAGCAAAAAGAACCAAACACATGACAGAAGCAAACCAATAAAATAGTACAAATAAAAAATAAAAAGAAAAAAGGAAACCAAACAATACAAAAAGACACAATGGAACAAAAAAAAACAAAAGGAGGAAACACAAATACAACAAAACAAATAAAAGTCAATGAAAAATACAAAAAAAGAAGAAAAGGAAAAGATAACAGAAAAAAAAAAAATATAAAAGAAAAAAAAAACAAGCACGACAAAACAACAAAAAGGCAACACACAAACAAAGGGAAAGGGGAGGGTTGGGAGGGGGAGGAAAGGGGGGAAAAAGGGGGATGGGGAAGATTTTGACAGGTAAAGGAGGATGGGGGGTACTTAGGTTCAGTTTGAGGAAGGAGACCAAAGGGTTTAATTCCTTAGACCAAGAGCCTCTTTGCTGCGACAAGGAGCCCCCTTGAAGAGGTAGTGAGGAAGAACAGATACAAACCGTCAGAATTTCCCAAGGCGAAGGGGAAAATTAGAAGCTACGTGAATATAGAAAGGCGGCAAATGAAGAGAAGACAAGAACGAATGTAGACAAAGAGAAAAGGGATGGAGTAAAGAGAGGCGACGAACAAATAAGGAACTTCTTCTAGTATCCATGACTATCCTATATGTGGAAGGATTGTGGAGGTCATGAGAGTGAACAAAATAGCAGAGGTAATGAGCATCACGGTGATCAGACAAGGATGAAATATTTGCCTCTGCATAGAGGCTCTCAACAGGTGAAGAACGAAAAGCACCGAGACATAAGCGTAATCCCTGGTGATGGATGGGATCAAGGCTAGAAAGAGTTGCAGGAAAGGCTGCTGAATATATCTGGTCGCAATAATCTAGTTTTGATAGAATTATGGCAGAATGCAGGCATAGGAGAGTTCTAGTCAGCCCCTCCATAAAGATGAGAGGGCATTTTATGGAGGTTCAGCTGCCCATGACAAGTTGCCTTCAAGGAGGTAATGTGAGGTTTCCAGGATAACTGATGGTCAAAACAGATGGCCGAGAAGCCTGAGCCATATAGGTACAATGGAGTAACAGGGGCGACTGAACATCTAGTGAAGGTAATTTGGTGTGTTTTAGTACTAGAAAATTTAAACGCAGATATGGAAAATTTTCTAGGGTGCTTACCTGTATGTACCTCAACATTATATACATACCAGTAATCTCATTGGGAGACAATCATATTGTTTACCGTAGTCACCCCGTGTAGACATGTGAGAAAACTTAACCACCCCTGGTCGCGCCAAGTGGTCCCCTCGACCTCACAATCTTATCCATATCTATCCGAGACCAGTATGGATTGGATAGCACCCACAAGTACGGTGCAACTAATTAATTGTGGACTGTATAGATTATATTAGTTTAGCTGAATGAAGGGGAGGGGGGTAGGATACACCTGGATACATCCATCAAGGAAAACATTTGTACATAATCCCACCACTTACCAGATGTTCTTGGTGGTCACTTGATGTAGCTGGATCACTCATAACCTATCTAATTACAACATAACACAACTGGCCAGCATAAGTTTGTTATAACTAGAAGGGTTACTTAACTGTGGGTGATTGATACTCCTTATTTCTTCCATTCACTATCTCAGTTTCGATGTCCTGCTACACCGACATGGTTCTCATTCCGGCAGGACGAGGTATCCGTCGGATTGTCCGGTTAGAAGTCGTGATTCCACAAATCTCCATTATCCCCGGTACGAGAGTCACACGTTCACTCGGAGCAGGGCGCTCTATTTCACATCCCGCCTTCTCTTAACTCAATGTTATTATCACTGATTACATTACCATTCAACAAGACGATTTAACGTCTCATAATTATTATACACATTAGAGACCACTCCATTAAGATCTGAGACCGATGAGTGATGATTAAACCAAGGGTAATTTTCCCCAGGACACAGTCCATAGTGACGCGTCAGTCACCCGGTCCTACTCTTATCACACATTTTACCACTATTACCGTGGTCCCGTAAATCACGTTCCCTCACTCTCCACCAGGAACAGTTACGACACTTCTTATTATGACATGAGGCCTATATTAATCCTTAGACCGCCGTGAATGCCAATTTCGTGGTTCCATGCTTTCCCAGCTTCCTCCCCACATTCAAAACAATCCGCCTCTCCCCCCCGCACATCCGCGCATGCGCAAAGGGAACTCTTGGTTCTACTCTTATTTTCAAATACATTTTTGACCCATATAGACACATTAAACACCTATTAGGCACTACAGTTTCGGAAAATTAAAAAATTTTCCACACCATTAGTGACCCAATTGGAAACATGGTTGATTGCATGCTGGAGAGTATTATTATAATCAGAGAATGCGCCTAAACCATGCTGGAGAGAAACTGCAATGAGGCAACAGTCAGCACCTCTGTAAGCTATAGCAAAGTCATCAATAATAAATAGAGTGATGACCAAATATTAAATGGACAAATAGATGCCAGATCATTAATAGCGAGGAGAAAAAGTGTCATGCTCAGAACACATCCCTTAGGGACACCTTCAGCTTGGACAAAGTCCGGAGAAAGCATATTATTAACCCAAACGCGGAAATCTCTCTCAGTTAAGAAGTTCTTAAGGAAAATAGCAGATTGCCTCGGAGGCCTAAGGAGTGGGCCTGGGCCAAGAGGTTATACCTCCAAGTTGTGTCATATGCCTTCTCAAGGTCAAAAAAGATAGTGATAACTGAGTGGCTATTAAGAACATACGCATCCAAGCATAGTAAGGGGTCAATGATAGAACGGCCCTTACGAAAGCCATATTGACTAGTGGAGAGAATATTGTCTCTCTCTAAATACCCATCAAATATCTATTTACCAGACATTCCATCACCTTGCAAACTGCACTGGTAAGAGGTATGGGACGATAGTGGGAGGCATCATGTCTCGCAGTACCTGGTGTGCAAAAGGGAGAACAATGGCAGATTTCCACAGCTGGGGAAGAACTCCTTGTGATCAAATAAGATTAAAGAGTCGTAAGAGGTCAGCAAAGGCTACCTGATGTAAATGCTGTAGCATACAAATATGAATGCCATCAGGCCCAGCTGCTGATGATCGGCAAGTGGAGAGTGTTGCCTCCAGTTCCAGAAGTGTCAAAGGCGCATTATAAGGTTCTTCTGATAGAAGAAAAGTTTAAGGGTTCTAACTTTTTGGCAGATTTGGAGGAAAGAAACGAGGGACAGATATAGCCCCTAAGCGATACAGACAAGATGATTGCCAATTCCTGTGGCAATGTCAAGAGTTTGCTATAGTGCCACTGGCAACCCAAAGAATGGGAAACAGGTGGGGAGAGTATTTACCACTCGTTTCCATACCTTTTTCCTGACTGCACTCACAGAGGAAGCTGAAGTGATGGTAGAAAACATAAACTCACCAGCAAGCGCGTTTAGCATCACAGATGTGACAGGCGACCGCTCTCTTTTTCTTAAAATCAAGGAATTGCTCTGTGGTTCAACTGCACCAGTACCTGCCCCAGGCAGCATGTTTCAAATGCTGCCCCAGCACAAGCAGGAACCACCAAGGCATGCACCTCTGAGAATGCCTGCCTAAGGTTTGGGTTATAGAATGTGAAGCTGCAGTTAAAACTGAGGTCAAGAAGAGGTCCAAAAGCTCATCGATGGAGGACGAAGAAGGATCATCACTAAAAGTTGTTTGACGCGAGTAAAGGTCCCAATTCACTAGTTCAAATTGCAAGCGTGAGCTACGAGGAGGTAGCGAATATGAAGAAGTAAGGATAATTGGAAAAAGATCGCTGTCTTGTAAGTCTGGGAGGACAGATCAGGTAAGTCTAGTGCAACTGAGGAGGAGCAAACCGACAGATCGATGCAAGAAAATGAGTACAAGGACCAACATGGGTGGGAGTAACGGTATTTAAAACATGGAAGGGGAGAGAAGTGAGAAAGGCCTCCAACTGAATGTCTTGGGAGTCACAGTGAGACCCCCAAAGGAAATGGTGAGCATTAAAATTGCAAGTATCAGAAGGGGTGGTGGCATGGAAGAAACCCAAAAAATGCAACATCTAGGATAGATAATGCCACAGGAGAAGAGAGATACCTGGAGTTCACCTGGATTATTATTATTATAATCAAGGAGGAAGCGCTAAACCGGAGGATTATACAGTGCCTGGGGGGGGGATGTGGAAGGCATTCAGGCTTAATTCAGGGAACTGGAGCACAGATCTAATTCCCTAAATCAAGAGCCCCTCACCAACATCAAGGAACCTTCCTTGAGGGGTTGAGTTCACCTGGAGAGAGTTCCGGGGGTCAACGCCCCCGCGGCCCGGTCTGTGACCAGGCCTCCTGGTGGATCAGAGCCTGATCAACCAGGCTGTTGCTGCTGGCTGCACGCAAACCAACGTACGAGCCACAGCCCAGATGATCAGGAACTGACTTTAGGTGCTTGTCCAGTGCCAGCTTGAAGACTGCCAGGGGTCTGTTGGTAATCCCCCTTATGTGTGCTGGAAGGCAGTTGAACAGTCTCGGGCCCCTGACACTTATTGTATGGTCTCTTAACGTGCTAGTGACACACCCTGCTTTTCATTGGGGGATGGTGCATCGTCTGCCAAGTCTTGCTTTCGTAGTGATGATTTTTGTGTGCAAGTTCGGTACTAGTCCCTCTAGGATTTTCCAGGTGTATATAATCATGTATCTCTCCCTCCTGCATTCCAGGGAATACAGGTTTAGGAACCTCAATTATTTATTATTATAATCAAAAAGAAGCGCTAAGCCACAAGGACTATACAGCGCTGCAGGGCAGGAAGGAAGCGAGGGCATCAGGTGGCAAAAGGGAGATGGATGAGTAATAGGTTATGGATAACAGCGGGGCAGTGGATGGTGAAAGGGTAAAGGGCAGCAAGAGACTGAACTGAAAGGGCTGAGGGAGTGCGAAAAGTATCATCAGAGTTTGTGGAGTAAATCAGTCGTTGTCAAGAAGTCAATGAGAGAGTCAGGATTAAAGGAGGTCCATCAGCAAGAAGGGAAGGTAAAGAGAGAGTAGTAGAACGAAGACGACGTTGGAGGTAAATTCTGCGTGCTCGTTGATAGAGAGGGCAGTCTAACAGAATGTGGCTAATCGATACTGGAACTTGACACTGCTCACAGAGAGGAACAGGGTGCCTCTCCATGAGATACCCATGAGTAAGACGAGTGTGACCAATTGCGAAGGCGGGAGAGAGTGGTCTCCCAACCTCGGCACTGATGACAAGAAGATGGCCAGTAAACCTATGCTCGGTTTAATAGAATAAAGTTTGTTACCGAGCAGAGTTGACCAACGTTGTTGCCAACGGGTGCGAAGATGGGAAGCTATTGCAGCAAAATAGTCCAGAAATGGAACACCTTGATAGGAATTGGTAGGTCATGTACTGCTGACGCGCGCAGCAGTGTCTGCTGTTCATTGCCTATACGTCGACATGACCAGGACCAACAAAAAAATATCTTTATGGGTTTTGGGAGAGATTACGGCGTAGGGCCAAAGTTGGATTGGAACTAGGGGTGGG
>NW_026507456.1:0-16930 GCF_026875155.1 Cherax quadricarinatus
CAGTGGAACCTCGGTTTTTTTTTGACCTGGCTTTCTTAAATTTCATTTTTTTGACAATTTTTTTTCGTCAAAAATTTTGTCCCAGTTTTCGTTCATCACCTGGGTTTTTTCATTGAGTTGACAGGGTCCCTGATGAATGTGTCTGCCTTCCCACACCCACACAAAGCATCCTACATGTTCTGGTCAGTCGGGCTTTGTTTCCACGAGTTCTTTAAACCTGGGTTCATACGAAACTTTTGTAATACACCTACCATCCGACTTACACCATTTTTGGTTCCGGGAAAACCCGGTCTAACAAATATCGTAAGTCGAACTTTACTACTGAATTCAAAAAAAACGTTTTTGTAAGACTTAATTTTATTGTTTTAAAATTTTTGGTATTTCATTTTTATTTTACTTTTTATGTTGTTAGTACTGTTTTTATACTGAAAGGGTTTAGGATAAACACTGTGTACAACACAAATAGTTATTTATTTCCAGAAATTTGGGGCATAAAAAACACGGCGAATCAAGGGGTCGTAATCGAGGGGTCGTAAGTCAGCAGGTCATAAGTCGATGGTATGTAATCCATTGTTTTTTTTTTCTTGTTTATGATTGCGACTGCAAAATAAGCCACCATGAGCCAAAAAAAGTGAAACAAATTTTTAATTTTGCCCCCGAAGGGCAGTTATTGGCACCCCATATCCATCCTGGGGAGGGTTGGCGAGAGCATATGGTTTCAAAAAAGGGTCTAGGAACTGGGCCCCAAAGGGTTTAAAGGAATACAAAAGGATTTATATCTAATATCTATAGTTCAATTATCTGTTAAAGTAAATTTAGGAAATTTGCATAGTTTTCTGGTACTTAATTTTTCATTAAAAGATATCTTGACATGCACATAGGTTATTATACTGTCTGTGTCTGTATTCCTAATAAGTGGACAATTAAGCACAAGTGTTAAAGAGAGTGGCCATATGCCTGTCACATAATTTAAAATTAGTTTACATCATTGGGGTTTTCCCCCCAAACTGCCAGAAGTATTTAACCAAGCCTAAGCCTACCACTAAACATCATCAGTATTTAAAAGCCAAAAAGCCTGGCCACTACAACATCAGTCGACTTGAAACCCGGGCCTAACCCGGGCCATACAACACATCTAACTTGTAACCAAAGAAGGGGGAATAAAATGTAGTAGTAAAACCCTAAGGGGAATAAAATAGTAGTATTGTAAAAAAGAAACCCTGGTTTTAAAAATATAGTATTTTAAAAAGGGGTCAGCCGGGAGAAAAGTGGGTTGAAGGCCCGATCCCCAAAGGCTGGTCCAGACCGGGCCCGGGGGGGTTGACCCCCGGGAACTTCTCCAGGAAACTCCAGGTAAGAAAAAGCCGGCCCACAACATAGTCAGTATTGAACCAACCCAAAGCCGGCCACACAACATAGTCAGTATTGTAAAAAAGCCAAGCCGGACATTACAACATCATCAGTCTAGTAACCAGCCTAACCGGCCACTACAACATCATCAGTATTGTCCCCAAGGGCCTAACCTGGACACACAACATCATCAGTCTTGTCCCCAAGCCTAAACAGGCCATTAAAAATCGTCAGTACTTGTAACCAAGCCTAAGCCTGGCCATTCAACATCAGTCATACTTGAAAACCAAGCCTAACCGGGAAAACTACAACATCAGTCAGTACTTGTAACCAACCCAAAGCCTGGCCACTACAACATCATCATATTTGAAACCCAAGCCAAAGCCTGGCCACTACAACACAGTCAGTACTTGTAACCAAGCCTAAGCCGGCCCACTACAACATAAGTCGTACTTTAACCAAGCCTAAGCCTGGGACTACAACATCATCAGTACTTGTAACCAAGCCAAAGCCTGGCCACTACAAAAATCAGTCAGTATTTTAACCCAAAGCCAAGCCGGGTCATACAACATCAGTCAGTGCTTGAAACCCCATGCCAAAGCTTGGCCATACAAATCGTCAATACTTGTAACGCCCCTAACCAGGCCACAAAAAAACATCAGTCAGACTTGTAACCAACCCTAAGCCGGCCCATACAACATCAGTCTATTTCCAACCCTAAGCCTGGCCACTACAACATCAGCAGTGCTTGTAACCAACCTAAGTCTGGCCACTACAACATAAAGTCGTACTTTAACCAACCCAACCCAGGCCACTACAAACAGTCAGTACTTGTAACTAAGCCTAAGCCTGGCGATACAACATCAGTCAGTATTTTAAAACAAAGCCTAAGCCGGGCCACAAACATCATCAGACTTGTAACAAAAGCCTAACCCGGGCCCACTAAACCAGTCAGTAATGTAACCAACCCTAACCTGGCCACACAACATCATCATTTTCACATTGCACTTTTGCTCCATAAACATATTATCTACTTCATGTTATCATGTGGGTTATAGATCACTCAGGCTTCTAACTGCTTTCCTAAAAACAAACATTTTCATATTTACTTCTCTCCTAAGTTTTTTCCTAATGCTAGACACGTTATCCCAAATTTATTCTTTTCTTTGGGTACTCTTCTTGGCAAACATATAACTTTACATGAAGGAGTAACCAATGTGTGAGGGGATCCAACCAATTGTACATTAATTCCTTTTTCCCTAAATTTTGAGTATCTAACCTGGTTTTCCCAATGAGCTTGTTGTTGGGGTCATTTTATGCGTCAAGAGCTTCAAAGATGAAAAGAACATAATGATGAAGAGTCAAGCTCAGTTCATAAGTTAGCTTTTGACATTAGGATTGGAAAACATTCAGGGGAGAAACGAGAAGGCGAGAAACACATAGAAATTTAAAAAAGAACTTGTAGCAAAGTACAAAAGTGGAAAGAAATTCCAAAGTTTTGGAGAAAAATCACTACCACCCTCTACCTTTTTAATGGGGTGGTAGATTGGTTGGATGATGGTTGTAGGTGGGGGTTTAAGGTGGATGAGGGGAGATAGTGTTTTGGTGGGGTGGGGGGTTGTAGAGGGGTGGTAGTGTTTGGTGGTAGATGGTGGGGATGCTGGTGGGAGAGGTGTAGTGATGGGGAAGGATGGAGTGAGGTGGGAAGGGTGGTAGTGGGGGTGGAAGGGTGTAGGGTGTGGGAAGGGGGGTAGTTGGGGATAGAGGTGGGGAGTGAGGGGATAGAGGATTAGGATTGTAGTAAGGGTGGTATGATGGTAGTAGAGGGTATGTAGGTGGAGAGGGTGGGATTTGGGAGTAGAGGGGGGGTAGGATTGTAGTAAGGTTTGGGAGTGATGATGATAAAGGGAGATATTGGTGGTAGAGGGGGTATTGATGGTATGAGGGTGGAGTGGTTGTGGAAGAGGGGGGTAGTATGGTGGTAGAGGGTGGGGGTGAGGTGGTAGAAGGTGGTGGTGAGGGGGAGAGGGGGCAGGATGGTGGTAGAAGGGGGTGTGTGGGGAAGGGGGTAGTGAGGTGGTGAGGGTGAAGTGATGGGGTAGAGGGGGGTTAGTGATAGTGGTAGGGGTTTATGATGGTGGAGAGGGTGGTAGTGTTGGGGGTAAGGGTGGGAGGATAGGGAGTGATATGGTAGTGGTGGAGAGGTTGGTAGTGATGGTGGTAAGGGAGGGGTGATGGTGGTAGAGGGTGGTAGTGGGGGGTGAGGGTGGTGTGTAGGGTAAAAGGGGGGTATGATGGTGGAAGGGGGTAATTTTGGTGGAGGGGTGGGATGTAGTGGTTTTGTTTTGTGGGGTGGATTGTAAAGGCCCCGCCTAGTATGGCCAAAAGGCCGCTGCAGTGTTCCTCCTTTTCTTATGGTTTTTTGTGTATATATATATTATATAAATATATAATATAAATATAATTATATATATATATAAATATATATTAATATATTATATATATATATATCATTATATTATATTATATTTATATATATTTTATTTATATATATATATATATATTAAAATATAATATTATAATATATATATATAAAAAACAGTGGGCCCCCCGCTTAAAGATCACCTCCAAAAAGCTACCCAAATTTTGTAAGGGTATTTATTAAGTGCGTTTGTACTGTAGTTTTTTGGGGCTGAAAGGACAACTAATTTTACAAATTCCCCTTTTGGGGAAAAATTTTGTCAGTACTGGCACCTGAACAACTACTGGGAAAGAAAAAAGTCGTTACCGGGGTTCACTGTATAATATATTATATATTTTTATAATATAAATATATATATATATATAAAAAATATATATAATACAGGAAGGCCCCCCCTTTACGGCTTTTTACTTTTCGGCGTTCGCTAATTTAAAAGGAATTTCAAATTTTTGACCCAAAAACCAATATACGGGTCCCCCCACCTGACTTTCTAATACGGTACCGTGCCCCCCCTGTTTTTTTTACATTCTCCATGAGCTCATAAGCACTAAGTCCTTTTCCCTTTTGTCTGAAACTCCAAAATTTCAAATGTTTTTAAAAGTTATTTTATATTTTATATATACTATGATAATTATACTGTATGTATACCTGCTACCTAAATAAACTTACATCATCGAGTCATTTAAAGTCGTATATTACGTTAATATACACATTTCATTATCCATCATGATATTTTTTCAAAAATCTATATAAAAACACGATGCATAACATATAAATAGATAAATACACCCCACAGTTAGAAATAATAAACATATAAATCGTGAGATGTGAGCAGACGACTTCCACAAGTGACGCCAATAACAATTACTCACGAGTCTCATTACATGTCGTATATACGGTAATATACACATTTTCATTAATCCATCCATGATATTTTTTTCAAAATTATATAATAAACACGGAAGCATACATATAAATAAGATAAAATACACCCCACAGGAGAATAAATAAACATAAATGTGAGATGTGAGCAGACGGAACTTCCACAAGTGACGCCTAATAACAATGTCACCGAAGTCTCATTAATTGTCTGTATATTACGGTATATACACATTTTCATTAATCCACCATGATAAAATTAAATTTTTAATTAATTTTTTTTTCAAAATTTTATAATAAACATGATGCATAACATATAAATAAGATTAAATACACCCACAGTAGGAATAAATAAACATAAATGTGAGATCGTGAAGCAGACGACTTCCACAGTGACGCATAATAACATTAGTCATCCGAGTCTCATTAAATGTCGTATATTACGGTAATTATACACATTTTCATTAATCCATCCATGATATTTTTTTCAAAATTATTAATAAACACGATGCATAACACATAATTAGGATAATACACCCACAGTAGAAATAAATAAACATAATTGTGAGATGTGAGAGACGGACTTCCACAAGTGACGCCATCATAATAACTATAGTCACCGATTCTCATTAAATGTCGTATATTACGGGTAATATACACCAATTTCATTAATCCATCCATGATATTTTTTTCAAATTTATATAATAACACGATACATAAATAAAAAAGATGATAAATACACCCCAACATAGAATAAAAAAAAAAAAAAAAAAAAAAAAAATAAAAATAAATAAAGATGTGGAGCCCTGGTTTGTTTACATTAACTTGCGCCTGTTTACCTCTCATTACTCATGCTTTCTCTTCTCTCATTTATTTCGTTTGATTCTCATTTACATACTCCTGGACCCTACATTAAGACTACAAATATTTTAAGGTAAGTTAATGAGTGAACTGTATATACAATTTTATCGCTCTGGGATGCTTTAAATATCTAGAATAGTATGTGTGGGTGGGGTGGCCTGGTAAGGTAGCTGGCAATTACAATACATACCACTTGATTTCTTACAATAAATACTCTTGCTCCACCCTAGATTAGAACTATAAATATTTTAAGGTAACATAAGTAATGAGTGCAATATGTGTGTATTGTACTTTTTTTATTGTTTATTGATGCTGGTTCTATTGCTACATAAATATATGTTAGTGGTAATACTTGTTATCAGTGTTTGTATGCATTTGTAAGTGGAAAAAAAGGGTTTGTTCCACTTTACGGCGGTAGCTGGAACCTAACCCGCCGTATAGTGGGGGGCCTTCTGTATATATAATCTATATATATATATACTATACATTATATTATTATATATATATATATATATATATATATTTATATATATTTATATATATATATATATACATATATATATATATACAGTGGGACCCCGGGTTAACGATTTTAATCCGTGCAAGAGTGGGTAATTGTTATGCGAATAATCGGTATCGAATGAATTTTTCCCCCATAAGAAATAATGGAAATTCAAATTAATCCGGTGGCAAGACACCAAAAGTATGAAAAAAAATTTTTTTACCACATGAATTACATTTTCCCACACACAAGAGAAGGGATACATGCACAATAGTAGAAGTAGTACATCACAGTATATATTGTGCATGTACTAGTCTTACTTAAATGAAGAATAAAATGACATTACCTTTATTGAAGATGCAGCAATGACTGATTGAGACACTGTGTCCTGGGAGTGCCTTTTCCTCCTGAGTAAATGTAGCGTCCTGTTTTGGCATTTTCTTCCAGAACAAGGCCTTATCACACTGTGTCTGCCACTACGATTCTTAAATCTCTCAAACAAACCTTTGCTGGCTTTAAATTCACCAATATGAGGCACTAGTTCCAAGGCTTTTTTCCCTGTTCACTTGGGTGTTAGACGACACTTGTGTGGGTTGCATCCTGGGAGACAGATTAAGGACCCCAATGGAAATAAGTTAGACAGTCTTCGATGACACTGACTTTTTGGGTTATCCTGGGTGGCAAATCCTCTGGGGTTAACTGTTTCTTGGTAATTTCTACCAAATAAGCACACCAAACAACGCGTGCCTACGCAGCATCAGCAGCAGCTGACCGGTGGTACAGCAGCAACCCAGACGAACTACAGACAGCAGCGACGATGCTACAGCAGCAGCAGACGATGTACAGCAGCAGCAGACGATGGCTACAGCAGCACAGGACGATGTTACAGCAGCAGCAGACCGATGCTCAGGCAGCAGCAGCTGCTGATGGTGGTACAGCAGCAACAGACGATGCTACAGGCAGGCAGCAGACGATGCTACAGAGCAGCAGACATGCTTACAGCAGCAACAGACGATGTTTACGCAGCAGCAGACGATGTACAGCAGCAGCAGCAGCTGAACGGTGGTACAGCAGCAACAGACGATGCTACTGCACAGAAGCAGACGATGCTATAGCAGCAACAGACGATGTTTACAGGCAGCAGCAGACGATGCTACAGCAGCAGCAGCAGCTGACGTGGTACAGCAGCAAACAGATGATGCACAGCAGCAGCAGACGATTTGCTACAGCGCGCAGCAGACGATGCTACAGGCAGCAACAGACGATCGTTACAGCAGCAGCAGACGATGTTACTGCAGGCAGCAGCAGCAGTGACGGTGGCTACAGCAGCAAACAGGACGATGCTACAGAAAAAAAACAGCTGCAGACGATGTTCAGCAGCAAAAGACGATGTGACCGCAGCAGCAGACGATGCTACAGAGCAGCAGCAGCTGACAGGCGAGCAGCAGCAGCAGCTGACAGTGCAGCAAGCAGCAGCAGCTGTACCACCAATAGTAGCGAGGGTTGATTGGGGTTTATTATACAACCTGGCCAGCTCGGAGACACGCACTCCATTTCATACTTATCAATGATTTTTTCTTCATCTCTATTGTAATTCTCACCCTTATAGCTGTAGGGTTGGCACTAGAAGCTTTCTTGGGGCCCATGGTCACTTATTTTCCAGCTATAAAAGCCACGAAAAACTGTATTAAATACGAAATATTCGATTGTATGCTTGGATGATGTTTTTTTTTTACCGCCTGCGGAGGACTGGCTGGTTTAAACAATGCCACCGGGGAACATGTGAGCGTGGCTCACGGCCACATTGGAGCGTCTCGGACGAAATCGGTTGTGAGCGGGTTTTTAAGCGGTATGTGAGGCAAAATTTTTGCGAATTTAAAACAGCGGTATGCGGATTAATCGCTTTGTGATGCCATCGTTATGCGGGGGGTGTCCACTGTATATAATATATATATATTATATATATATATATATATATATATATATATATTAATATGGGGAAAATTCATTCCACATTACCGATTATTTCGCATAAACCAATTACCCCTCTTGCACGGATTAAAAATCGTTATGCGGGGTCACTGTACATTATATATATAATATATATATATATATATATTATATATTATTTATATATATATATATATATATTATATATATATATACATGTTATTATTATACAGTGGCCCCCGCTTAACGATATTACCTCCGAATGCGACCCAATTATGTAAGTGTATTTATGTAAAGTGCGTTTGTACGTGGATGTTTGGGGGTCTGAAATGGACTAATCTACTTCACTATATTCTTATGGGAACAATTCGGTCAGTACTGCACCTGAACATACTTCTGGAGGTGAAAAAATATCGTTAACCGGGGGGGGTCCACTGTATTATATTATATATATATATATTATATATATATATATATATATATATATATATATATTATATATATTATTTTTTTTTTATTTTTTTATTATCACACTGGCCGATTCCACAAGGAGGGTGGCCCGAAAAGAAAAACTTTCTCCTCATTCACTCTATCACTGTCTTGCAGAAGGGTGCTTTTACACTACAGTTTTTAAACTGCAACATTAACACCCCTCCTTCAGAGTGCAGGCACTGTACTTCCCATCTCCAGGGACTCAAGTGCGGCCTGCCATTTTTTTCCCTGAACCCCTTCATAAATGTTACTTTGTCACATCCAACAGCTCGCAAGTATTAAAAACCATTTGTCTCCATTCACTCTATCCCTCAAACACGCCTCACGCATGCCTGCTGGAAATCCAAGATCCTCGCACACAAAAACCTCCTTTACTCTCTCTCCAACCATTCCTAGGCCGACCCCTACCCCGCCTTCCTTCCACTACAGACTGATACACTTCTTGAAGTCATTCTGTTTCGCTCCATTTCTCTCTATATGTCCGAACCACCTCAACAACCCTTCCTCAGCCCTCTGGGACAACAGTTTTGGTGAATCCCGCACCTCCTCCTAACTTCCAAACTACGAATTCTCTGCATTATATTCACACCACACATTGCCCTCAGACATGACATCTCCACTGCCTCAGCCTTCTCTCGCTCCAACATTCATCCACCCATGCTTCACCCCATATAAGCGCGTTGGTAAAACTTATACTCTCATACATTCCCCTCTTTGCCCTCCAAGGGACAAAGTCTGGTCTCCACAGACTCCTAAGTGCTCCACTCACTCTTTTCCCCTCATCGGAATTCCATGATTCACTCATCTTTCATAGACCCACTTCCGTGACACGTCCACTCCCAAATATCTGATACATTCACCTCCTCCATATTCTCTCCCTCCAATCTGATATTCTTTTCCAATCTTTATATACATACATATTAATTTATTTATATATGACTATATTATATATATATATATATATATATATTTATATATATATTTATATTATATATATATATTTATACATGGTCCCTCGATTATCGACGGTAATCCGTTCCGGGAAGCCGGTCGATTATCGAACATGGTCGATTTACGAATCAATTTTCCCATAAGAAATAATGTAAATTCAATTAATCCGTTCCTGACACCCGAAGAAGTATTAAAACAAAAAATTTTTTTACATGAAATTATTCATGTAGTACTAAACAATACAATGGGAAAATGATGAATGAAACATTAAACAGGCATAAAACAACTTACTTTATTGGTTTGAGATTTTCTTAGTGTATTGGGAGACGGAGGGGAGGATGAGGTGGATTGTTTTATAAGTTTGGAAGGGGATTACTTTCCAGGTTTGGCACTAGGAGCTTTTCTTTGAGCCATGGTAGCTTATTTAGCAACTTAATAATTGCTAAGCACTAAAATAATGATATATTAGGAAATATTTCATGGAGCACGTGAGGAGGACCGCGCTAACTGGTTAAAAACAATGGCACACTGGCTGGGAAGGAAGGCTGAGGAGGGTTCGAGGCCCGCTACCTCGTGCCATAGCGTTCTGGGACGACAGTTCGAGACGGGTCGATAAACAAATTTCGGTCAATTTCCGAGTCAGTATTTTGTCGAAAAAAACGTTGATTTCCGAAACATGGTCGACTTCAGGCCGGTCGATTATGGAAGGGACCACTGTATATATATATATATATTTATATATATATATATTATATATATATAATCTATATATATTATTATATATATTTATTATTTATTTTATTTTATTATCATTTATTTATTTTTATTATCATTATTATCTTGTCCTCATCATCATATTCGCATAGACGAGGATCGTCAGCCACAGCACCTGTGTCTTCCTTTGCAGATGAACCCGAATTGCATGACAAGTGTCTTATATTTGCAGACACTGCAAAGCTCCAGGCGGACATCAACCAAATCTTTCAGTGGGCAGCAGAAAACAATATGAAGTTTCAACGATGAGAAATTTCAATTACTCAGATATGGTAAACATGAGGAAATAAATCTTCATCAGAGTACAAAAACAAATTCTGGCCACAAAATAGAGCGATACACCACGTCAAAAAGCCTGGGAGTGATCATGTCGGAGGATCTCACCATAGGACCATAACATTGTATCAATCGCATCTGCTAGAAAAGTGACAGGATGGATATGAGAACCTTCAAAACTAGGGAGGCTAAGCCATGATGACACTCTTCAGTGTCACTTGTTTCTAATCTAGGCGGAATATTGTCTGACACACTCACAGCACCTTTCAAGCAGGTGAATTGCTGACCCCCTAGAAAATGGTACAGAGAACCTTCACGGCGCGCATAACGGAGATAAAAACACCTCTATTATTAGGAGCGCTTGAGGTTCCTAAACTGTATTCCCTGGAACGCAGGAAGAAGGGAGAGATACATGATTATTACACCTGAAAAATCCTAGAGGGACTAGTACCGAAACGGCACACAAAAATCACTCACTACGAAAGCAAAAGACTTGGCAGACGATGCACATCCACCCAATGAAAAAGCAGGGGTGTCACTAGCACGTTAAGAGACCATACAATAAGTGTCAGGGGCCCGAGAGACTTTCACAGAAATATTAATCTCAGTCTAAAATAATGAATCCTGTGATACTCCAATACTGAAAACATATACTGTGCCAAAACAAAAGAATTCACATTGCTAACTCACAAAAACTAGTATTTAGTCACTTAGCCATAATACAACTTACCTCATAATTGTAATATTTTACAATTAAGAATAAAACTAAGTATGCCCGAAATGGCCTAGCCATGCTAAGCGTTCTAGTGGTTCACTCTGTAATCTCAATTTTATACAGTAAACCTAACAATAACAAATTTCTGTAAACTCCAGCATTGTAATCCTTTATAGAGAATAAACTGTTGAATTTGAATTTGATTTGAACTGCCTCCCAGCACACATAAGGGGGAATTACCAACAAGACCCTGGCAGTCTTCAAAGTGGACTGGACAAGCACCATAAGTCAGTTCCGGATCAGCCGGGCTGTGGCTCGTACGTGGTTTGCGTGCAGCAGCAAGCAAACAGCCTGGTTGATCTGGCTGGATCCACCAGGAGGGCCTGGTCACAGTCCGGGCCGCGGGGGGTGACCCCCGGAACTCTCTCCAGGTAAACTCCAGGTAACACTGGCGATTCACACCAAGGCAGGTGGCCGGAAAAGAAAAACTTTCACATCAATCACTCCATCACTGTCTTGCCAGAAGGGTGCTTTACACTACAGTTTTTAAAAACGTGCAACATTAACACCCCTCCTTCAGAGTGCAGGCACTGTACTTCCATCTCCAGGGACTCCAAGTCCGGCTTGCGGTTTCCTGAACCCCTCATTAAATGTTCCTTTGCTCACACTCCAACTGCACGTCAAAGTTTTTAAAACCATTCATCTCCATTCACTCCTATCAAACCGCCTCAGCACGCTTGCTGGAAGTCGAAGCCCCTCGCACACAAAAACCTCCATTTACCCCCCTCCTCCAACCTTTCCTAGGCAAGACCCCTACCCGCCTTCCTTCCACTACAGACTTGATACATCTTGAAGTCATTCTGTTTCACTCCATTCTCTCTTTACATGACCGAACCACCTCAACAACCCTTCCTCAAGCCCTCTGGAACAACAGTTTTGGTAGTCACAGCACTCCTCCTACTTCCAAACTACGAATTCTCTGCATTATATTCACACCACACATTGGCCTCAGACATGGACATCCTCCACTGCCTCCAGCCTTCTCCTCGCTGCAACATTCATCACCAATGTTCACACCCATATAAGAGTGTTGGTAAAACTTACTTCTCATACATTCCCCTCTTTGCCTCCAAGGACAAAGTTTTTGTCTTCACAGACTCCTAAGTGCACCACTCACCCTTTTACCCTCATCAATTCTTTGATTCACCTCATCCTTATAGACCCATCCCACTTTTTGGTCTGTTTTGCCCTTCGGTTTCTGATGATAAGGAACGATCTCAATTATGACCAAAAACTTTCTATATGGCAAGTGATCTTTCAAATACGGCACAGGCCACCCAGTTTGTTTACAATCTCATGTGCACAATCTCTCTATTATGTAATATTGTTTCTAAATATTAAGGAAACCACGTTTACATAGTAATATAAACATGCTGTTTATATGCTATGGAGAAGGTGTAGCCGGGCGGAGGAAGCCTTACGGTCAATCCCTTTAAACCCTTTCAGGGTCAGAGGCCAAATTTCAAAGGGTGCACCAGGGTCCAAGAATTTTTCAAAAAATATAATTTTGTTAATTTTTCTTATGAAATGGTTGAGTTTTAGAGAATCTTTTTCGAAGTAATAAAACAAAAAGTATGAAATTTGATGGAAATTGATGAAATTATGCTCTTGCGATTTTGATGTGTCAGCGATATTTACCATTTGGCGATTTTGCGGATTTTGAATCCCATTTTAGGCCAACTACATTAATTCCAGTTTACCAAATTCTTACTATTACACTAGTATTATATCATATTCTATTGATTGAGCACAAGGAGAGATTCGCCAAGTAACTGTTTCAAACTACAAATAAAGTGATCGGAATTTGGTAAATTTGGCTAATTTATGCAAAGTTGAAAATATTCTAATTTCAATATATGGTCCAGAAAAAACCAATGCAGGAATTCCTTCGCACTAACCTACATTTCCTCTGTTCATTAGTTATGTTTTCAGGCCTTTACTAATGAATTCCATTTTGATTTTTTTTTATTCGCATAATGAATTTTTATTCAAACCAAAAAATAGAGATTTATGTTATGCAATATTGTAATAATTGTATAAATGATATCACCACATTTGTGAACGTTTATAGATGTGTGAGGTTCATTTGTTTACTCTTGGAACATCGCAAAAAAATTTAACATTTCCGCTACTTTGAGCCATTTCATGCCATTTCCAGTATTAAAACCAATCAAAATCATCTCTAATTCTGTAATATATCTTCCTTTTATCAAATGGACCAAGAAATGAAAAATAAACTATAAAAAAACATAAAAAAAAACACTGCAAATTCGCTGTTTTAATAAAAATTACGGTTCGTTGTTTTTCTTATTACCCACTATGTGTGAGGATTTTTTTTTATGTATGCACACTCCACATAGATGTATTTTTTCCCATATCGGGCCCCAAATTTCCCGTTCACGCTTATCAAAGTGAGCTGACTCATGCATAGATTACGGTTTGGACCCTCAACGTAAAACCCGTAGATCTACGGCATGGACCCAAGGGGTTAATACGTAAGCTTTTTGTTTACAATTTCAGCAAAAATTATTCATTACCTCCCCCTTTGTAAAGGTAGTTGTTATAAAACGATTAAACCGGTAAAAGGGTATGTCGATGGTAATAATATGTCTCGGGGCCACTTTTAAATATCTTGTAGCTATGTAGTGGTGTGGGTTGTCCCCCGGTGGACTCTCCTACATTATTTTATAATGAAATTATACGAAGTGTCCTGTGCCTAAGTAAACTTACACCCTGTGGCATGCAGGTACACTTTAAAAAATCACTAAGAGGTTTTATTAGTTTTGAAAATCCCATTTTAAATTTTAAAATAAATTAATAAAATAACAAATAATAATCACTTGGGGAGATTAATATCGTATAAAACGTTAAAAATAAACATTTTTCTTAATCTATCTAAATATGTACACCACACTAGAATAAATTAACATAAATATAGATGTGATACCCCAGGCAACTTGTGGGACTTGTGGTAGCCAGGCAACTTGGGGTAGCCAGGCAACTTGTGGTACCCAGGCAACTTGTAGGACTTGTGGTAGCCAGGCAACTTGTAGGACTTGTGATACCCAGGAAACTTGTAGGCCCTTGTGGTAGCCAGGAAACTTGTAGGACTTGTGGTAGCCAGGCAACCTTGTGGGGACTTGTGGTACTCAGGCAACTTGTGGTAGCCAGGAAAATTGTGGTAGTCAGGCAACTTGGGGTTTAGTCAGGACCTTGTAGTTCAACATCAAGAAAATGTGTCACCATAATATTACTAGGGGTAACTAGAAAATTATTCCTTTCATATACCTTCACTCTGTGTGTCATTTCTTCTAAAAATGGTGTTACATGAGAATGGGAGTGTTTCTCTTTATTTATTCTACTTGTTCAACGTGGAGACAACTTGTACACAATGTAAAGTGACGAAAACCAGATGTGTTCGCCTGATTTGTTTACATTATGTGTGGGTGGGTGGGGCGGGGAGGGCTGCCCTTCCTGGCCTACCCATATTCCCAACCTGACTTCATAAAAAATAAAACTCACATCTCACCCTACATTAAGACTACAAATATTTTAAGGTAATAATGGGTTTTACTGTGTATGTATCTTATTTTTTTATTGTTTTTAATGCCTAGTTCTATTGCAAACTTAATTTATGTTGGGTGTAAACTTTTTACCTGGCATTTATAAGTGGAGAAAATGGCTTTTTTTGCTTTCTGGCGATGTCTGCTTTCCTGCTTAGCCTGCTAAGCACCCCCAAACCCCAACACAGGACCCAACATGATCTCATGGTCCTCATCCCAACATGCATTCTTCAAGTCAACCGTGCATCACTCACACCTCACTCTCCGCCTATATATATAATGTCTTTCTACCTCTGTATGTTAAAAGTGATCAAGGCCCCAAGGACTGAAACGTTTTCTAATAAATATGTCATAGTGTTTACTTATGTGTCTTTCTAAACCAACTTGTCAGTATTTATTACCAAGGTTTATACCAAGATTTCTGTTTACATGGGATCAACTTTGTCATCCTCCTTTGTATGTTTTCCAGTGCCTTTATGTCCATCCTGTAATATGGTGACCAGAACTGTGCAGCATAATCTAAATGAGGCCTAACCAAGGATATAAAGAGTTGAAAAAACAAACCTAGGACTTCTTAAATATGGAAGCCAAGAATTCTGTTTGCTTTATTGGGGGAAACACTTATGCTTTATTAAATTAATATTTATGATAATATTAGTAATAAATTTCCTTAGAAAAATATATACAGTAGGGCCGTGCCTTGCGATGTTTCACCTTATGGCATTCTGCTAATAATGGCCCTGTCAATTATGACCAAAATTTGCTATACGGCAAGTGGTTTTTTCAAATACGGCGTCTGGAAACTTTCCAGAATTTAAAGCGTTTTAAAGCTATGCGTATTTTATATATTACTCTGATAATTATATTAGTGTACCTGTACCTAAATATAAATTACACACATTTAAAATCAATAAGAGTCTCTCTACTCATGACGCCAATACTAAAAATAATAATAATCACTCTTTGGGCACATTAAATGCCTTATTATACATTAATATAGACATTTTTCATTTTAAACCATCTATGATACTTTCCTCAAAATTATATAAGAAACATGTTAATAGCATATAAACATGATACACTCACAGAATAAAAATTGACGTAAATATGAGATTGTTACAAAGCAGCTGTGTAGGTAGTGTCGGAAGAATTACGTTTTCTCTAGTCAAACACTGGGGGATAACTGTAGAAAAATATTCCTTTCGTATGCTTTCACTCTATATATACCAATTCACGAACCTTGTGGGCTTAGCACTTTTTTATTATGATAATATAATTTTCATCTTCATTCACTCTAAAAATGGTGTGTTGCCCGGAATGGGAGTGTTGCTGTTTGTTTATTCTATACTAACTTGTACCAATGTAAGAGTATTGTATTGTGAGGTAATTATTATTTAATAAAAAAAAATATTGTGAGGTAAAGTTTTACAAACTCTTACAAACGTATGTGAATGAATAAAAGTAGACACATTTAATATGCATTTATTTCGCCTGACCAAGTGATCACCCACTAACCTGTTCAGTTTATGTTCTTATATTGTCTGAATCTGTATCTTGTTCTCTCTCTCATTTACTCTTTCGTTAACTAGTTGGCTCTCATTGACGATGGCGTCTAAGCTTAGCTGTGATAAAAAGAGGAGTCGTAAGCCTCTTGCTTTAAGTGTCAAGTTAGAGGAATGATGGTGTGCCATTCTGATTTTATTCAATAAACACCCTGCCACTCACCTCTCACACATTAATATTAATATTTTAAGGTAAGTAATAAGTGTACTCTGTGTGTATCTTACCTTTTATTGTGTTTTTAATGCCTATTTTATTGCTAACTTAATATAAGTTAAATGTTAAACTTATCTGGCATTTATTGAATATTTTATATGTGCTCTGATAATAATACTTGTGGACCTGGTGTGGTAACCGGGTGGAGGGACAACATTAGTTTTCTCTGGTCAGGCACTAGAGAAAACATTTATGAATCTGATCGTGTTTGGCCCAGTCATTCCCTCAAATCCGCTTTTGTTTAAAATTTTCAGCATGAATTTTTTCTTACTTTCCCCCTTCGTTTTGATAGATCTAAA
>NW_026507457.1:0-25030 GCF_026875155.1 Cherax quadricarinatus
ACATTTTAAAGATCAACACATAATAACTCTCAGGTATCTGGTCAAGTTCATCACAAAGGGAAAAATTATCACAATGTAATAATCAAAATCTTTTCCTAAATATACTTGCATGGTGCATTTCAAGTATCAAGAATCAGAAATAATGATTCTCCATAAGTATCCTCCTAGAGTAAGCCCAGTAAATAAGAAACCAGTTCAGAGAAAAGAGAGATTGTCTTTTCTGCAATGCTACATATTTCAGAATGATAAAGTTTGAAAAGATTGGAGGAACTTGACAATTATCCAGATGTTTTAGGTAATCACAAGTAAAGGATTGTTATGGCCAAATAACTTTCTGTTTAATCAATGTCACAAAGAAAGACAACATATAGTCATGTGTAAAGGGTCTATATGATAAGTTGATAATAATGATAATGTTGACATCCTGACCACAACCAGTAGCTAAGTAAAATTGCTGGTAATGTTAAATAATGATGGTTTTGGCTGAAGTATTCGTACATGTGATACAGGTAAAAATTAATGATAAAAGGCATAAATCAAAATTGTATATGCATTATTGGACCAGGGACCCAGCGTACTTTCATAAACGTAAATGTCTTTGATGTATGAAAGTACGATGGGAATCCCACCAACTTTAAAATATCCGGTTTTTTTCCCTTCGGAAAAGGGACTCAATTGTATGACACGTTTATTTAACTGTCAGGTTGGGCAATGAGAAAAAACTGTGTTAATGCAGTATTGTAGATAGACTTCCAGAGAAAATATCTATCAGTAGGGCTTAGAAAAACTACAGAAGACGTCTCACCATAATGTAAATTTAGCACCTTCTGTGTAAATGATGATTCTGTAGGCCCAAAAATATTTTGGATAGGTAGTGACTATTATGCCTCCCTTTGTAAAGGGTAATGGTAAAGAAATGTGGTGTCCACCCTTTTTGAAGACTGCAGGAGGCCATGTAAAGTATGGTAGGATTCCATCGTAATAATAATTCATGACTAAGGAACCTACAATACCAAACTGTGTGTCTTACTCATGAAATCGTACCCCAGTATTAATTCTTCCATAGAGGATGGTGTTGATCCAGTGCATAAATTGTGGGAATTAGACAGCATTGGAATAAATGTAAATGAAAAATTCCAGAACGATTCTTTTACTCAGGAGCACTACCTGAGAGATGTAAATTTGAATCTGGACAATACTTTGGGTACGACTTCCGTGGAGACTGAACGCATTCAGAATTGCCTCACTAATTACAGAATGGCCATATGGACAATTAAAGGCTCAGCTCCGCGAACTGAGTAAGACACCAGAATTGTTTAACGTGCTATAATGACATAACTGATGAGCAGTTAATTAATAAATTTATAGAAGAGTAACCTCCTGAGCACGCAAAATTACTGTCACTATTACCACATCATGGAGTGAAGAAGGATTCTAAGACCACTCCCTTTGAGGATTGTGTTTAATTTGTAGTGCCAGGAGTAACAAATTGTTACCTATTTTAAATGACTGTTTGATGACAGGTCCCCGTCGTTGACGGAGAAATTAGGAGATATCTTATTAAAATTACAGAGTGAAGCATTATGCTTTACGGCTGACATAGTAAAGCTTTCCTAAGAGGGTTTACAAGAGCTGTGACGGGAATTGTACCCGCTTCTTATGGCCTGAGAATCCTATTGACCCCACTTATCCCTCTGAAAAAACCTTTCTGTCTTAGGAGCGTATTATTTGGTGCTACGTCCCAGTCCATTTCTACTTCAAGCTAACCATAAATCACACCTTAAATGTACGAGAAGTCCATTGAGTAAATTAATGAGCCAACAATTTATGTGGACTCTTTTCCTGGTGTGACTTCAACTGATGAGGAACTGATAATGACTTATGGAGAGGCCTAAAAAAATAATGCAAAGTGCAAAAATGCCTCTGAGGGAATGGAATAGTAATTCATCAAATTAAAGGACAGAAAAATAATAAAGATTACTCCGGAGATGAAGTGCCAAATGTAGTAATGTATTGGGTTTTAACTTGGTATACTGAGAGAGATTTGTTAATGTAAAACCTAATAATTACAGTATGCCCAATAACATTAAGTAAAAAAACAAAGAGAGTCTTGCTTGCTGAAGTTTCCCCAAATGTTTTTGATCCACTAGGTTTTAGTGTCACCCCTTACTATAAGAGGAAATTATTAATTCAGGAAGCAGAAACTTAAATGTGCTTGGGATAAAATTCTCCTGAGGAATTTTTTAACAGGTGGGATGAACTAATTGGTGATATATGAAAAAATTCCAAGTTGGAGTTCCCACGCCAGGTGGCCAATCAAATGGGAAAAAATGTACTCCACATTTTTTGTATGCTTCAAAATTGGCATATGGAGCAGTTGCTTACCTTCATGTAATAGTGTTATTTCTCTTGTTATGTCCTAAGGCTAAAGTGTATCCAATTAACTCACGTACTTTAACCTCAGTGAATTAACAGCTATTTAGGTAGGTGTCAATTAGCTAATTATATAAGAAAATAAGTTGCAGATAAAATATTAGCGACACTGTATTTGGTCTGATAATGAATGTATCCTTACAATGGATTTTTTCGTAATGGAAACAGTAAAATTGGTAATCACAAAACAGAGTCGCTGAAATTAATCAATATGCAAGAGAAGTATAATAGTTTGGGTCAGCATGTTGTTAACATTTAATCCATATACCTTGGTGAGGAGAAATTCCAGCTGAATTTCTTGTCTCGAGGTTTACCTTATGCTAGATTAGAAAATGTTGTATCATGTTTAAAGACCGAGTTGGTTGTAAATAAAGCTAATTGGCCTGTACAAAAGGCGTAATATTTGCTCCTGTTGAAATTACTGAGACACCTCTCCAATATTTGTCCTTCCTTAGCCATTTGATATAAATAGTATTCTTCTTTACCCAAACTAATCAAACTAGGTTGGGTTTAAATTTTCTAAACAAGATGAATATTTCATTTAAGTTTTTTCACATCGTCTGAATATTGGATAAAAAGAGGGTACAGAGGAAATCTATTGGAAATGAGATTAATTGATGAGTGGAAAGAAAAATGTGTGAAGGAGTTTCCATAATAGAGAAATTTTGGGCTGTATTTAGGGAGAATGATGTAATTAGGTGGCAGAGGTGAAGGTTACAAAATGCTGAAATTGGAATGATTATGCTAAAACACCCTATCTTACGCCAAAACGTCATCATCTAACAAATTTAATTGTTCTACTGCCCATAAAAATGTAATGCATGGTGGGGTACTACACGATAACCTTAAATTGTATAGGGAATACTTTCTGGATTCCCACAAGAACGGCAAAGTGTAAAAAGGGAGATTAAATCTTGTGTAATATGTCGCCGGTGGATGCCACATCCTATATGTAACCAGGTTCCTCCACCTATTGCAAAGGAGCGTGTACAATTAGTGAAACCATTTGATGTAACAGTGTAAGACTACAGTGGTCCCAATAATTTTAACAGTACGTCAAATGGTTGTTCCATGAAGTGTATGTTTGTTTGTTCACCTGTACCTACTAGGGGCAGTTTCTTTAGAAGTGGCACAGGACTTGTCTTGCAAACATTTTATACAGCTGTTTTGAAAAATCATGCAGCTAGGAGATCCGTCCGAGGTTGATGATTTCGATAATGCCACAAATTTTGTAAAAGGTGCTCAACACTTGATAGAATTAAATAATAGTAACATGTCCAATCTCTGTTAAACCCAGCGAGGGTGTACCTGGAAATTTTATTACCCTAGAGCCCCATTGGCATGGGGGGCTGTACGAAAGCTGATAGGCACAGTGAAGAGGTGTCTCCGCAAAGTACTACACCGGAAGAGAATAATTTGGAAGAATTTCCGTGCAGTGTTAGTTAGGCAGAAAATTTGTATAAATAATAGACCTCTCTCGTACATAGTGATACACCTGATGCAGATGTATTAACTTCCTTCTCACCTATAATGTGGAAGGAAAATTGGAAGCTGCCCCTGTCTATAGTAGATAATCCGAAGAAAGGGATGAAGATTACATGAATGCGCAGTGTTGTGTGATAAATTTAATATGTTAAATAAAGTTAATTGAACATTGGTCTAATGTGTGGCATAAGGAATATCTCTACACTACGGAACACTTTTTATGGAGCGACAGTGCAGTAAATCGAACAACCAATTCTAACCAGGTGACAATGTGTTAATTGACACTGAACAACATCGAACATTGTTGCCTCTGGGCAAAGTATTGACATTGTACCCAGATGCACAGTGTTGTCAGGTATGTCAGTGTGTGTCGTGGCCAGGAAAGCTTACGCACAATTAATACAATTGATTCCCTGGAATTAGGTGTTTTCAATCAACGTTAATGAAAATCTGAGGGGAAGTGACAAGAGTGATATTGGACATAACGCAGACCAAGTGATGCTGGAAGATGAACTCGTAAAAGACCTACAAGTAGAACACCCACTCAGCCAGAAGCCGGCTGGAATCGTCTCCCTAAGTACACTAATATTAGGATTATTGAGGCAACTGAGATAATAATAATGTGGACCGAGGACCTAACGTAGGTAGTATATAGGCCGGATAATGTAGGCAAACACTAGATTATGTAGGCAGTGAGAACTGGCAGCCCCAATTGAATACTGGAGGCACAGGTTTGTAGACCACAGTGGCCCTTTCCTTCTAAGACTAGACACAATCTGAGCAAGTGCCATGGATCAGCAGGCGGTGCCCAGGATGTGTCTTCACATACTAGACCTGGGGAAACCTTGTGGGCACCCTGATGTACCATAGATGACCTCCTCCATCATGCCCCATACAGTAAGACGAACCTCCCTTTATCTCTTAAGGATCCTGGCCAGTGTCTGGGAAACTTGCGAGTGAGTCAGCTTGTGGGGCTTTGTGTAGAGGGAGAAGGGGGAGGAGGGGCCGGCAGTTTCATGACAAGTACATACAACGTCTCTTGTCAGCCTAGAAGCTTAGTGTCACTCTCTGCATAGTTTATCAGAGGATACACACCCCCTTGGAAACAGGAATTTCTGAGGTGCAGCAAGTCACTAATACTGACTGAATATTGCAGGAAATAAGCTCCCGTTGCACGGGTTCTGAGGGGAAGTCCACCGGGAATAAAGCTTAGGAGTAAAGACCAAGACACATTCCCAACACCATGTAAGTTAGTCCTTTTAAACGTGCATGCAGGTGAGATTTCTGGCAACATCAGTCAGTTTATGAAAACTGTCCTATAAGCACTTGAGTGAGGCTGAGGTACCGCCCTCAGGGCTCGGTGTCAACAGAGCTTGCAGGTAACAACTCACATGGAGGCATCCAGACAAATTTTCACAAAAGTGGCCCTTGAACCGTGATGTTGGAAAATAGCTAGGTTAAAATTAACATAGCTAGGCCACAGTTAGGAACCATTTTAACAGAGTTAGGGTTAAGTAGCACCCAGCCAGAGTTACACAGAAGCAGGCCAAGCTGACTAATACACAGAAGTTGTTATTTGCAGTAATTTACAGGCAGCCAGGTAGCTAAGAGAAGCCGTGGGAATTTAATTATTTACAGTGATTACGAAGTAACCCAGATAGAGACTGTGTGTTAATTACTTACAGTGGATTTGCAAGGTAGCCACAGTTAGGCTAGGCTTGTGCAATATTTACAACAGTTATAGTAAGCTAGGAACAGATTTAACCTAGTTATTATTTCAGTGAGTTCTGAAGCCGAGGTTTAGCTATAGCACATTAGTTTAAGTTTGGATTACCTTATCCAACTATCCACCCTAGACTGAGTAGCTGCACAGTTAGGCACGCAGTTTACAAACAATTTTATTTCCTGTTTCACAGTTGAATTGTTGAATTTATGTGCCTTAACCAAGTTATATTTAATTTGTATACTGCATTTTTTATGCGTAATTTTCATTGTCTTTGACTCATTTTAATGTGTTTGTGAATTGTACCAGAGACTACTTAAGTCCTGTAATTATGTTGCAGACGTTGTACAGGAAATTGCTAGGTTAAGCTTTCATATTGATACACATTTGATTGGGATTTGAGAGCTAACACTGTACATTTTGAGTCAGAGTAGTCAATAAATAAAGGTAATTGTTAAGCTTGCTGAAGTGCCTTGAGACTCGTCATTCTTGCCTAACACGGTGTCGTGCTGTTGTGGGCTGAGTAAAGTACAATTAGTGTCCGCAATCCAGTTAAATATCGACAATGGCAGATGAGAATCCAACAGTCTGGTTCAGTGTCAGCAAAATTAAAACGATCAGTGGCTGCATACAAAGGGCATCTGAACAGAACTCGCAACAGGTGCAAGGCTACTAGCCAATGCAGTAAAGTAGACTGTGATGATTTGCTAGACTGCTTGATGTGTTTGGGGAAAAATGGGAAGCCTATGAATGAGCATTCTCACATATGAGCTACAGCTATTGAGGATGTGAATCCCAGGGTAGTCTTCGGCAAGTCTCAGGACGAATTCACTAAGGATGATGGTAGATTTGTCACCAGGAGATTGAATACGTCAAAGAATCAGTTTAAGCCACAATTAATTAAAGGCTAGTAAGCCATGGGGTGACGAAACCGGGGTACCCCGAGCAGCACAGCCTGTTAATATGTTGCCCAGATTGCCCCAATTGAATTTACCAACGTTTGATGGAACCCTAACAGAGTACATTGCTTTCTGGGATCAGTTTAAAGCCCAGATAGGATGACAGAAAACGATTTGTGCAGATGCCGTCAAATTGCATAGTTGCAATCACAGCTCCGAAGGTAGCCTAGACTTGGTCCGGCACTACCAGATTACTGACACTAATTACCAACATGCAAAGACCAGTTAAAGGAGCATTTTTTGGCAACACTGAAGAGATAAAGGTGG
The DNA here is from genome assembly GCF_026875155.1 of Cherax quadricarinatus. Lineage (NCBI taxonomy): Eukaryota > Metazoa > Arthropoda > Malacostraca > Decapoda > Parastacidae > Cherax > Cherax quadricarinatus. The sequence goes on from NW_026507457.1 coordinate 6,868, forward strand.
CCATACTTTATCGGTTGTTGGATCTAGAGGCTTGCCGACATGACCGTCAAAGCCTAGAGAAGTTCCGCATTGAATTTTTTTTTTTATATTTTATTTATAACCAATACAGTATACATAAAAATAAAAATAAGAGAAACAGTAATGGATCCTCAATCCTGAAGGATCGCATTGACATTAAGAAACCCAACACAAAATAAACTAACACAAATGGATTGCACCTATATACTTGCAAGATATATCTGTATAACATACAACAATAACTTACGGCAAGAACATAGCACAAATAACCACAGTAAGCAGGTCATGCACTAACATATATAAACATTCAATGACTCTAAACCTAACTTTACATATAAAATTTTAACATAAACATGACATATGACAAAGACTCAGTACAATTGAAAATAATATTAATACAGAAAGATGTAGCAATTACTTCCAGCCTTCTCATTAATCAATAACCAAAACCTAACATCATAATCCTACTAGAACATCTACATACTTATCCTAACATTACAGCTTTTCATATACCAAAATACAAAAAACATACAAAAGAAAACACTTAGATCTCAAAACCGACCTCATTCAGTTACAATAAACCCTTATACAAAAAATCTCAGACACAAAAGGAATGCGTCTATAAACTGGCTAGATATATCTGTATACCATACAGCCAAAACTTACGTCAAGAACAAGCATGAAATAACCAATACAGGGTGCTGACAGCCTATAAGTACATCTCAACATAGCCAAACCTAGAACATAACTAAAAAAAAAAAAAAAACACATCATATGCAAAGAACAATATCGTTGGTATAATATCTATACAAAGTACATTGAAATGACAAATTAGAACAAAGTATCGAAAAGGGAAACATACAACAAGCATGTGAATACCTATAAACTACACATCACATACACCACATATAATCTTGTATAACACATTTGAGGACAAAAAGAAAACAAACAAGACTTAGATCATGCCTTGTGGGTCCACCTCAAACCTTCAAACACACAAATACTGTGAGATTAAACGCCTCTCACACATACACACAATGTATGCAACTACACTACTTACATATTATATTCAATACCTTCTGAAAAACAATGTGAAAAACATATCTTACACAACTACCCCGACCAAACTCACATCACAAAAGAGCTTAGTTATTAATTACCTGAAACATAACACACACGCTAACATCCATACACATGTCCATAATCAAGAAAACTAGCCCGCTGCAACCCCTTACTTGACACTAAATCTCTTAAATCCTTCAACCTGAATCTACGATAAACTTCAGTAAATGCTGTATCCCATCTTCCCCAAAAAAGATCCCCTAATTGCGGCCACTTTGTTCTATACATCGTGGCCTAACACTATTATCCTTTCCCCGAACTCCCACCTCCCTCATTGCCCAAGATATATAAATAAAATCAGTGACCAATACGCAACCGCATTCCAACCACCTTCTACTCCACCCACCTATATCTAAACTTAACACCCGCAACACCTGTTAACGCCTTTCCCCACCCACTAACACTAACTACCTACTTAGCCAGACCCTCACCTCTTTAAACAAGTACAAAAGTACACAGTCGGAAATATGGTTTGCCGGACATCCACACGCTCTGCAACTCCCCACCCTCCCTTAATCTCCTAATAAATAACACAACCCCAACTGCAAGATCCCAAGAAAACACCTAAACATAACCTCCCTACCACAACTTGGTTTTACACGGTTAGTTGTGAAAGACATTTCCATACAGAACCCCATGCATACATAGGTATGCCCCCTCAACTGCCGCAACCACATAGAGGGGAGGTTGCGAGTGGGTATAGGGACCCACCCCCCACCCTCTCAAGAACCTTCAATTTAAGCTGTTTCGGATCCCTTACCTTCAGTAAAACTCGCAACATAGCCTCCCCAAACATTAAATCCCTACCCTCCACCACCGTTGCATATCCATGCCAGTCTTTCAAGGCCCCCCCCGCCCACACCCCCTCCCTCACAACCCCCCTTTGTCAAAAACACACTCAACATACCTTCTCAAGAGGTATTAGGCCAGCCCCCCCTGGCTAACGGAAGCGACACCACCCCCTCTACTTAGTCCATCCCACAACCGATCCCCATATAAATCTGAAAACCCGTAGGTTGCAACCGTTTCACCTCACACCCGTCGTAAACGGATATATTGCCACCACGAGCCATAACTTGCTATACAACAGGACATTCTCGTGACTATAACCCTTGATGCAACGTTAATTGCTCTGCCCCAAACCTCCCAATCTTTCAAAACTCCATCAACGTGCCCTCGAATTTGCCTCTTTTGCATCCTATCATTCCGCATGTACACTATCCCACATATCAACAACTGATCCACCACACGCCACCCACCCCTCAACAGTCTCACCATTATTTACACTATCCCCTAGATTCCAAATACTTGGACTTTACTACATTAATTTTCACCCCGTAGCCTCACCAAAAACGTCTATCACCCTTCCTACCTTATGTCAATCCCTCACATCCCTCACCAAGACAGTCGAACATCCACGTAACCCAACTATACCCGCTTCCCTTCTCGTGCAAACCAACCCTTGCTCTCGCTATACTCCCCTAAGCTGCCCTATAAAAGGTTTCCTGAAGACATGCAAACAAAATTTGCGACAGAGGGCATCCCTGTCCGCAACCCTCCCCATCTGTATGCTATCACCTAGTCGTCCATTAACCTGAAATTCTCATAACTGCACCCAGATACAAAGTTTTTTGCCCAAGAAACAATTTCCTCCCGAAACCCAACAACGCATAAAAACCTCCATAATGCATCCCTTTCTACGTTATCATAAGCAGCTCTCAATCCAGAGTCCAAACACCCCCTCCCCCCATCTCCCTATGCTTCTATAAAAATAAAAAACTCCTAATAACTCCATGCCCTTCATACATTGATCTACCCGGTATGCCATATTGTCCTCTATCAATTACTTTACCTAAAACCTGTTTGATTCAGTTCCCTAATACCATTGCAAATAACTTAAATCACGCACATAAGCGATATTGCACGGTAATCTTCTACCGTGGTCTGTCCACCCTTCGGCACAAAACAGCAACAGCAGTCCTTTGCTGCTCACCCATGCTCCATCTTCTTCATTACATTGAACAATCTGACTAAAATCTCCTCAATACTCCAATTCTAACATAAAAATCATTTAGGCAAACCCGTCTACACCACGTTGCCTAACTAAACTTGCCCCTGCTATAGCTTGCCAAATTTCCCTTCCGTAATCTGTCCCTTCCAAAGTCTCCCTATGTCTACCATCAAGCTCGCATTGCACATAACCACCCATTTCCCTTAAAGCATCATCTCGATAACCCACATGTCTTGCATATGACCTAAATCCATACATAAAGATATTACACTCATACCTTCAGTCGTCATCATACCTGCCCCTTCCCTATACCCTCCATCTCCACATGAACAAGTTTAATCCATCATCTCCGTCGCCGCTCTCCTCTTACGCTGTCTTCTCAATACACACGCCGATGGCCTATCACCATAACACCTCCTCAAACCCCGCCATACGCGTGCACCATCAAATCTTTCATTTGTAAATCCCTAATGCTCTCTTTTAATCCCTCAATATCTCCCACCGGTTAACTAACCCTCTCACGTTCGTAGCAAGGCCTCAACTGCCCTCAAGATAAGATTGATACCCATACTTTAACCCTATATATTCCCTCCCATACGTAAATAAAAATCCTTATTACCTGATTTCGCCACCGATCCCCACCATCTAACCAATCACCATTCCCATGCGCTTCTGCCTGCCAACCCTTCCCAAAACTGTTAAATTGACTGTCAATTCTTCTTCAATGCAGCAACTTTACATTTAACTTCCAATACCCCCTACCCCTTCGTGGCAACCCCTCCCCAACCCCAAATCCACCATAACACCCTATGATCATAAAATACCCACATCCAACACCTCACCCTATGTATAACTACCCTTCTGGGGATGTACAAACGATCGAGCCTAGCAGCATACCCACGGCCTAATAAAGTATGTTCTACCTCCCCCCCCACAGATTTCGATCAAACCCACCCCTGATAACAATTCCCCAATATACCCATACTATGCCCGCCCCCCTCGTTTTCCCACATCCTTTACGCCTTACACACAGTTCCAATCACCCCTATCACGGCTACCCCTGGCAATCCACGCAAGTAGTAAACCAACACGTCCCTACAAATTTATTCTTAACGCGCACGTCTCCCTCTGCCGGACCATACACACACACCAACGTCATCTGTACCTGACCCCATAATCCATCCACACGTATCACCCTCCCCTCCCCCCCTTCACAATGCCTGACAACCAACGGGCTAGGTTCCTTTTACCAATATATCCACACCGCCTTTCAATCTGACCGCATGTCAACATACACCTTATATCCCTCCACCTTCAACTCATAACCATGTCTATAATATGCTTTCCCTGCAAGAACACAACGTCAACACCATGACGCTCCAAAAACTCTCCTAAACCACTCACACTTTCTCTGCGCCCTCAAACCATTGATGTTCAATGTCAAGCACTTAAAACTCGACTAGGTGGTTTTCCCTCTTGACACAACTTTTTGCACCTGATCAGCCTCATTGCACTCTTTATCCCTCCCCCCCCTTTTGTGACTCTTTACTCGATCCCTGTCCCTGAGGTCTTTTGAACCCTCTGCGTGACATCCCGCCCATTGTTTTCTTCCCTGAACGTTGTGCGGGCGTAAGCACTCATCTGATCATAAAGCACTGCTGCGCGCTTTCGCGTCGTAGCCGTCGACCTGCATCTCGTCATCCAGCTCATCACTCACGATGAACCTCAACCTCCACCGGGTATTCAAGACAAGACAGCCTCGTCACACACCTTAGGAACGAACTACCTTCGCCCCTCCGTCCTCCATAATAGTCCCAAGATCCAGGATCGTGCTTCTTCCGGACACAGCCCCGTGCCCAAAATAACCACAAGCGTCGTCGATATTTTCCTCCTTGCATCATTCATTCCGCGATGATCTCCTCCAATGCCTGAACCACGTCCAAGGAAGGGATCCCCCCACTCGTAGCACCTGCCATCTTCTCTGCCTTCACAACCTCCTCACTTCCTTGACGCACTCTGCGGAGTATGTCGAAAAGGCTGCTCTTGCTCCACTCTCCTCACCTCTACGTTTCTTCGTTGTTGCAGGGTCGTTGTCTCTCACGTCCCTCTACCACATGTTGCGCTGGCAGATGTTCAACGACCCACACAAACGACAATTGCGTCGATGCCCTGTCCATATGTCACTAATACCTGAGTTTCTGAATTCTTCCATCACCACATACGACGGAATAGGGATGTCCGTATCGTCATCTTGGCAGAGTTACGTACCCTCAGGTATCCCAATACGTACCAGCTGACCATCTTCCTTCAGTGGACCGTGTTTTACCGTCCCATATTTACTCATGGCTAAACCTTATGTCCAGATACATCCGCCCCCCCTCCCCTCAAATGCACATTCCTGATCTTCACCCAAGTGAAGTAACTTTGATACATCATGCATCCTCACCGTGACAGCATGATTCACAGGTATGGCCCACTCCTTAAACTTGTTCACCACTTGTCTCATACAACTCGTCGAATTTGAAAATTAAGAAATATCCTCTTCGTGCATTCAAGGCAAGTCCACAAATCTCTTCAGTAGCTACACCGTAGGTGTCTCTATTATTGCTTGGTAGAAGTAGCTCCATAGACGCCCGTGATAGCTCCACTGGTTAATTCAATACAGACTGTAATTAATACCCTCCGCGACAAGCCTGTGCCATGTGTGAAAATATTACTGCACCCAGTCAACAGCCTGGGGGGGGGGGGGGGGGGACGAGGGGTAGCGCAGCACACGTCCTCTCTACTCAAGGAGAGAGACGAATGTCTTTGAAATATGAGCTTGACAATAGTTTTCAGAATTTACACAGTGAGGATGATTCAGAATGGGTCATTAGTCAGGTATTCAGAGAAACTGGCGAGCACTACAGTACACGAGTTACATTGAAATATCGGACAAACAGTTTCACGATACAACAAATTGCTGAAGGTTGGGGGATCTCATATCTCACATGAGCATAGGTCAGGGGGAGAAATGCCCACCAAGGTGAAGTCGATCGACTTCCCCAGACATTCGAGAGATAAAGCTAAAGCACCTCCTACTAGGTCAGCACTTTATTATGCCGCAGACGAGTCCTCCACCACAGGCCAAGAAGAAGTTCACTAAGATCAAATTCAAAATCAAAATTCAAAATTTATTCTTATAAGGATACAATGCTGATTACAGAATTTGTTTATTGTGTGGTTTTACAGTAAGTAAAATAAAAAATACAGAGTGTACCACTAGAATACCTAGCTGGCTAGGCTTTCGGGCAGACTTAGATTAAATCATAAGATTAAACTATTACAAAATTTATGAGGTAAGTGGTATTATGGCTAAGTGACTAAATACTAGTTTGTGAGTTTTAGCAATGTGAATGCTTTTTTGTTTTGGCATAATCATAGATTCAATATTGGAGATCACAGGCCAACTTATGACTAGTTAAGATTCATTATATTAAGATTGAGATTGATATTTCAGTTTTATGTCATTGGGTGAGTGAGTGTAAGGTGTGGAACCACCAGTGGTATTCGTGTAATTAGTTTTAACAGGGTGTTATCAGGAGATAAGATGTTTTTCTGATGGTAGTTTTTGAAGTGTGTGAAGTGTCTGCAGTTCTAGAGTTTTCAGGTAGGGTGTTCCAGATTTTAGGGCCTTTGACATACATGAATTTTTTGTAAAGGTTTATCGGACACGGGGAATGTCATAGAGATGTTTAGTGTTCTGGTGTTATGCCTGTGGGTTCTTCACAACTATCAAGAAAGCGTTTTTAGGTCAAGGTTAATATTGGAATATTACGGTCCTGTGGATGTAGATTGCACGGTAGTAAGTTTGGATGTACTGAGGCAGGGAGTAATTTAGATCTATGAAGAGTTTGAGTGTGGTTGCCAGAATGGGATTTATGATTATTCTTACTGCGGCTTTTTGTTGGGTTATTATTGGCTTTAGGTGTGTTGCTGCAGTGAAACCCAAAGCACAGATAGCATAGGTGGTGGTATGGATATATAAGTGATGGTATAGTGTGAGAAGGGCATTTGCGCCGCAGTATCGTATCTTGGAAGGATCCCAACCGTTTTGGGATACTTTTTTGTTATGTGTTGATATGGGTGATGAAATTCAGGTTGTCGTCGAGGTATAGGCCTAGAATTTGCCCTCATTATGTCTGCAATTAGAGTGTTGTCGATCTTAATGTTAATTTGCGCATCTCCTTCTCTGCTACAACATAATTTTAGTAGGTTTTTGTCAGTGTTAAGCATCAGTTATTGGCTGTCATCCAAAGTCGATATGTTGATCAGCTCTCGTTAACATGGAGTTGAGGGTGGCAAGATTAGGGTGAGGAGATGACATAAGTCCGTGTCGTCAGCAAAGAGAATGGGTTCTGGTGTTGAGATACGTTTGGAAGATCATTTGACGTATATGAGGAAGAGAGGGGACCAAGTGACACTTCCCTGTGAACTCAGTATCAAGAGGCTGTGTTGTTGATTCTGTTGTCTTTAATGGTGACATACTGATACCTATTAGTAAGGTAAGAATTGAAAAATGCAAGCTGCATGGCCTCTTAACCAGAATGGTCAAGTTGTGGAGTAGGATGCATGGTCTACTGTGTCAAAAGCTTTTCTTAGGTCAATAAAAATTCCTAGGGGATATTCCTTTTTCCAATGCTGGTGTAAATCAGAACTAAGCATTTATTATGATTGCATCATTAGTGCTTTTATTTTTTCCTGAATCCAAATTAGCAGGGGTTTGAGTAGTTTTGTGCCGGTATAAATGTATATAGTCTCCTTTGCACGAGTTTCCAAAGATTTTGGATAGCAATGGTAAGTTTTGATATTGGCCTATAGAAGTGTTAAATCTGCAGGGTCACCACCTTTATGTATTGGTGTAACCCTTGCCGTCTTGAGTAGTTTTCGGGAAAGTGCTAGTTTCTAGTGACTGTTAAAAAGTAAAGATATAGCCTGCGAGAGGACATGGGCCCGCTCGATGTACAATAATGGTGGGAATGAGACAGATTTCCTGATTATTTTTAAGTGACCTTTATAATCTCGGTGACATTCCGTGGGCTCAGTTGGTACAAAGAAAGAAGAATTTGGAAATTCCCATTCCAGGTATCCCCAGCATGGTCATTTGGTACGTGGGAGACTTATTGGCGAGATTAGATCCTATGGTTGAAGAAGAAGTTGTTTATCTTGTGAGCTTGTCAGTGGGATGCAGTGGTGTTTCATTAGGTTTTAGTTAGGACAAATATTTCTTGTTTTTTTTTTCCGGTTTGTGGTCGCCTAGAATCTGAAGAGTGTTTTCCAGGTCTTTTTTTATGTCTCCTCTTGTGTCCAGTGAATCCTACTGAGTAAGTAATAGTTGTTTGGCTTTCTTATTTACTTTGGTGAGGACTGATAATGTGTTTAAGAATATCTTTGTGTATTAACCCTGTCTATATTGCTTTTCATATTGGTGTTTCTTATCAATGGATTCAGAATGCTGCTGGTTAGCCATGGGGGTAACCACGCCGTTTGTTTGTGATCTGTTTCCTTTTTACAGACAATGTTGTTTGTATAGTCTAAGTAATTTGCTAAGAAAAATGTCTGTCCAGTCCCATCAATACCACTGACCTTGGAGAATTCTGTAGGCAGTCAACAGTCCTCTAGGTCAGCTGTGACTTCCTTATTGAGGCCTCATCATAGAGGGAGATATCTATTGTGTCCTGCTTATGCCAGGTCTCATAGAATAATGCAGAAAGGGTGTCTTTAGTGATTCAAGGAGTGCCAGAGGTCAGTCATAGTGTATTGCTTAAGGACCTGATGTTGTAGTTAAGTACTGATAACTTTCAGCATTGTTTAGATAGTGCAGGCCGTTGTGATGCTGTGCATAAAGGCAGTTTACTTTCCAGTAGGTTTTGATTGTGTGTCAGATTATGGAGGTTAGAATCAGGGTCAACGTGATCAATCATCATCTAGGTTTAAATTATGGTTAATATGATATCCTGAGTGTGTGTTGAGTTTTAGTACTGATATCTGTAGTGGTGGGAAGTTGGACAAAGTATATACTATAGCATTTTGGTCATGTAGAGTATAGTCACTAATACACTAATGAGAGTTGGTGTTGTCTATATGTTGTGCTGGAATGAGCTAAAGTACAACTAGGTAATAAACCTAATAATATAAAAATACAAATTAAATAGCACAAGACTCTCCACAAGTAATTTACACTATGGTCCTAATGAAATGACTTTTGGTAATAGTCTACTATTGAGTTTAGAATGAGCTATAGTACAACAGGGTTTAATCTAATAATATAAAAATACAAATTAAAAATGCAAACCAGACTCTCACTAGTAATTACACTCTGGTCTACATTTTAAAGATCAACACATAATAACTCTCAGGTATCTGGTCAAGTTCATCACAAAGGGAAAAATTATCACAATGTAATAATCAAAATCTTTTCCTAAATATACTTGCATGGTGCATTTCAAGTATCAAGAATCAGAAATAATGATTCTCCATAAGTATCCTCCTAGAGTAAGCCCAGTAAATAAGAAACCAGTTCAGAGAAAAGAGAGATTGTCTTTTCTGCAATGCTACATATTTCAGAATGATAAAGTTTGAAAAGATTGGAGGAACTTGACAATTATCCAGATGTTTTAGGTAATCACAAGTAAAGGATTGTTATGGCCAAATAACTTTCTGTTTAATCAATGTCACAAAGAAAGACAACATATAGTCATGTGTAAAGGGTCTATATGATAAGTTGATAATAATGATAATGTTGACATCCTGACCACAACCAGTAGCTAAGTAAAATTGCTGGTAATGTTAAATAATGATGGTTTTGGCTGAAGTATTCGTACATGTGATACAGGTAAAAATTAATGATAAAAGGCATAAATCAAAATTGTATATGCATTATTGGACCAGGGACCCAGCGTACTTTCATAAACGTAAATGTCTTTGATGTATGAAAGTACGATGGGAATCCCACCAACTTTAAAATATCCGGTTTTTTTCCCTTCGGAAAAGGGACTCAATTGTATGACACGTTTATTTAACTGTCAGGTTGGGCAATGAGAAAAAACTGTGTTAATGCAGTATTGTAGATAGACTTCCAGAGAAAATATCTATCAGTAGGGCTTAGAAAAACTACAGAAGACGTCTCACCATAATGTAAATTTAGCACCTTCTGTGTAAATGATGATTCTGTAGGCCCAAAAATATTTTGGATAGGTAGTGACTATTATGCCTCCCTTTGTAAAGGGTAATGGTAAAGAAATGTGGTGTCCACCCTTTTTGAAGACTGCAGGAGGCCATGTAAAGTATGGTAGGATTCCATCGTAATAATAATTCATGACTAAGGAACCTACAATACCAAACTGTGTGTCTTACTCATGAAATCGTACCCCAGTATTAATTCTTCCATAGAGGATGGTGTTGATCCAGTGCATAAATTGTGGGAATTAGACAGCATTGGAATAAATGTAAATGAAAAATTCCAGAACGATTCTTTTACTCAGGAGCACTACCTGAGAGATGTAAATTTGAATCTGGACAATACTTTGGGTACGACTTCCGTGGAGACTGAACGCATTCAGAATTGCCTCACTAATTACAGAATGGCCATATGGACAATTAAAGGCTCAGCTCCGCGAACTGAGTAAGACACCAGAATTGTTTAACGTGCTATAATGACATAACTGATGAGCAGTTAATTAATAAATTTATAGAAGAGTAACCTCCTGAGCACGCAAAATTACTGTCACTATTACCACATCATGGAGTGAAGAAGGATTCTAAGACCACTCCCTTTGAGGATTGTGTTTAATTTGTAGTGCCAGGAGTAACAAATTGTTACCTATTTTAAATGACTGTTTGATGACAGGTCCCCGTCGTTGACGGAGAAATTAGGAGATATCTTATTAAAATTACAGAGTGAAGCATTATGCTTTACGGCTGACATAGTAAAGCTTTCCTAAGAGGGTTTACAAGAGCTGTGACGGGAATTGTACCCGCTTCTTATGGCCTGAGAATCCTATTGACCCCACTTATCCCTCTGAAAAAACCTTTCTGTCTTAGGAGCGTATTATTTGGTGCTACGTCCCAGTCCATTTCTACTTCAAGCTAACCATAAATCACACCTTAAATGTACGAGAAGTCCATTGAGTAAATTAATGAGCCAACAATTTATGTGGACTCTTTTCCTGGTGTGACTTCAACTGATGAGGAACTGATAATGACTTATGGAGAGGCCTAAAAAAATAATGCAAAGTGCAAAAATGCCTCTGAGGGAATGGAATAGTAATTCATCAAATTAAAGGACAGAAAAATAATAAAGATTACTCCGGAGATGAAGTGCCAAATGTAGTAATGTATTGGGTTTTAACTTGGTATACTGAGAGAGATTTGTTAATGTAAAACCTAATAATTACAGTATGCCCAATAACATTAAGTAAAAAAACAAAGAGAGTCTTGCTTGCTGAAGTTTCCCCAAATGTTTTTGATCCACTAGGTTTTAGTGTCACCCCTTACTATAAGAGGAAATTATTAATTCAGGAAGCAGAAACTTAAATGTGCTTGGGATAAAATTCTCCTGAGGAATTTTTTAACAGGTGGGATGAACTAATTGGTGATATATGAAAAAATTCCAAGTTGGAGTTCCCACGCCAGGTGGCCAATCAAATGGGAAAAAATGTACTCCACATTTTTTGTATGCTTCAAAATTGGCATATGGAGCAGTTGCTTACCTTCATGTAATAGTGTTATTTCTCTTGTTATGTCCTAAGGCTAAAGTGTATCCAATTAACTCACGTACTTTAACCTCAGTGAATTAACAGCTATTTAGGTAGGTGTCAATTAGCTAATTATATAAGAAAATAAGTTGCAGATAAAATATTAGCGACACTGTATTTGGTCTGATAATGAATGTATCCTTACAATGGATTTTTTCGTAATGGAAACAGTAAAATTGGTAATCACAAAACAGAGTCGCTGAAATTAATCAATATGCAAGAGAAGTATAATAGTTTGGGTCAGCATGTTGTTAACATTTAATCCATATACCTTGGTGAGGAGAAATTCCAGCTGAATTTCTTGTCTCGAGGTTTACCTTATGCTAGATTAGAAAATGTTGTATCATGTTTAAAGACCGAGTTGGTTGTAAATAAAGCTAATTGGCCTGTACAAAAGGCGTAATATTTGCTCCTGTTGAAATTACTGAGACACCTCTCCAATATTTGTCCTTCCTTAGCCATTTGATATAAATAGTATTCTTCTTTACCCAAACTAATCAAACTAGGTTGGGTTTAAATTTTCTAAACAAGATGAATATTTCATTTAAGTTTTTTCACATCGTCTGAATATTGGATAAAAAGAGGGTACAGAGGAAATCTATTGGAAATGAGATTAATTGATGAGTGGAAAGAAAAATGTGTGAAGGAGTTTCCATAATAGAGAAATTTTGGGCTGTATTTAGGGAGAATGATGTAATTAGGTGGCAGAGGTGAAGGTTACAAAATGCTGAAATTGGAATGATTATGCTAAAACACCCTATCTTACGCCAAAACGTCATCATCTAACAAATTTAATTGTTCTACTGCCCATAAAAATGTAATGCATGGTGGGGTACTACACGATAACCTTAAATTGTATAGGGAATACTTTCTGGCCACGACACAACACTTTGACATTCCCTGACAACACCTTTTGTGCATCTGGGTACAATTGTCCATGACTATGCCCAGATGCAACCATGTTCGATGTTGCTCAGGTGTGGGAATTAACACAATGTCAACCCTGGTTGAATGGACCCGTGTCAATTTACTGCCTCTGTCGCATCATAAAAGTGTTCACGTAGTGTAAGAAGATATTCCTTATGCCACACAATAGACAATGATCAATTACTTTTTTAACATTTTAAATTTATTACGACACAACACTGCTGCGTCATTGTAAGTCTTCATCACTTTCTTCCGGATTCTCTCTATAGACGAGGGGCACTATCCGAATTTTCTTACCACATAATAGGTTGAGAAGGTTTAATATACATCTGCATGCAGGTGTACACTCATGTAAGAAGGAAAAAGAAGGCCTATTATTTATACAATTTTTCAGCCCTCACAACAACTGCAGCGGAATTCTTCCAAATTAATTTCACTACCAGTGTAGTACTTAGCGGAACCCCTCTACACTTTGCCTATCCAGTCTTTAGTAAACAAGCCTCCCCTGCCAAGGGGCTCGTGAGTGATTAAAAAAATTACCAGGTACACCCATGCTGGTAACATAGATTGAACATCGTACTATATTTTAAATCTATCTAGTGTGAGCACCTGCTACAAAATTTGTGGCATTATCCGAAAGCCATCAACCTCGGGCAGGATCTCCCTAGCTGCAAATTTTCCGAAAACAGCTGTATAAACTGTTTCTGCAGACAAGTCCTGTGCCACTTCAAAATGAACTGCCGCTAGTAGCCAGTACAGGTTGAACAAACAAACATACACGTTCAGTGGAACATCTATTTGACGTACCTGTTAAAAATTTTGAGGACCACTATAACTACACCTGTTACATCAACAAATGTGTTTCACTAATTGTCCACGCCCTTTGGCAATGGTGGAGGACCAGGTACATAAGAAATTTCGGATCTGGCAATCCACACGGCGACATATTACACAATGATTTTAATCACCCCTTTTAAACACTTTTGCCACCCTTGTGGAATCCAGAAAGTGTTCCCTAATACAATTTAAGGTATCTTGTTTACCCACCATGCATTAACATTTTAAAGGGCATTTAGAACAATCAAATTTTTAGATGATAGTTTTTGGCAGTATGATAGAGTGGTTTTTAGCATAATCACCCAAGTCAGAGGGGTTTTGTAACCTACCTCTCCACCGAATTTAACTTTGTTCCTAAATACAGCCCCAATTTCTCTATTATGAAAACCTTTCAATATTCTTTCCATCATCAATTTAATCTAATATCCAGAGATTTTCCTCCAGTACCCTCTTTATCCAATATTCAAGAGGATTGAAAACTTATAAGAAATATATATCCTTGGTCTAGAAATTCAAACCCCAACTTATTTACATTGATCAGTTGGGTAAAGAAGAAATCCTATATATATCAATGGATAAAGAAGGAGGTGTTGGCACCCCTGGAAAAAAAGAATGTTGATATCCTTTGGGGTAAATTTGACTCCAACCTAACTAAGAAGAACCGATGTTGGTAAATCTTGCAAGCAAGCAGCCAGGAAAGCTAACACACTTCGCCGTATCTCGTATCAGCTTGTGACAGTTGTGGGTTGCAAGATCCTGAACTAGACACAAGTACGCTCACGCAACCTTGATAAGCACCACTTTCTGGTTTGCCCTGCCCCCCCCTCTCATCTGCGACTGCTTAGACAGAGTAAGAACAGAGCAAGACGTCTCATCTCTCGCCCTGGACCCATCCTGGATTAAAAGGATCTGTCCAATTCAGCAGAGCCTCAACAAGGAGTGATGTAGGGCCTTACTGTTAATGTACGGACGCCAATATTGTCAAAATACCACACTTGGATCCACTACAGAGAACAGCGTGAAACAAGCTTTTTTATCCACATGCGGGCAGAAAGCAGCAAAACTTCAGCTCTGGCTGTGCAAATCTCCAGAACATCACTTTTCCATCTGAGATCATACATACCCAGGATGACTCGAGTATGGAACAACATTCGGTACAGCATGAAATGATGTCAACGAGAGTAAAGTCAGTTGATCAAATGAAAATTCTGGCCCACGAGATGGCACAAACTTCTCATCCTGTTCCGCTACTTTGTTATGTCTCATAACAAAAAAAAGCTTTCAAAAAGAAGGTGATTAGGTAAAACAGCTCTTAGCTTGCTCAATAAAGTTATGGGAATCCTTACCTGTAAATACTTGTCAATAAAGCTAGGGGAACCTTACCTTGTCAACCCAGTGTAAAAAAAAAAAAAAAAAAAAAAAAAAGGAGGGGTACATCTCTCTGGGGCTGGGGTGGTAGCACTGGTGCAAAACTCAATTGAGAAGGCCATTGGGGTGAAATGCCAATGATTTTAAACTGATAAAGATTAGAGTATGGGTGTGTGTGGTGAAACTGTGCAGGTTTGCAATACTAGGGTTGGAATCAGTAAAAGTATAAAAGGCATTCTTCCAATGAAGATATAAATAAAGGACCATAGATCAGGTCATCAAAAACAAAGGGGGACAGCAGGAGGACAGCAAGGGACTAGCTCCATTAAGGTTTACTATAACTAATAGCAGGAGTGTAAGAAATAAGATAGATGACTAAGATTAAATTGCAAGTCCGGAAACATAGATAAAATTGCAAAACTACAGAGACCTGGCTCCAATCTGAAAGATAGAGAGATGCCCTCATGTAATGACACATACAAGGCTAAAAATTATTCCACACTGACAGGGTCAACAGAAGTGTTGTGGAGATATCGATGTATGTCAGATGACAATTTAAATTGTTGTGTAACAAGCGTCGGCCACTGAATCTGATTATTTTACAGCTTCTCGAGGGCCGAGAAAACAATTTTGGTTGAATTGTACAGGGCCCCAATCTGATAGGGAGTGCAGTAAACTTCTATGGGATAAAATTCGTAAGGCAACTACATACGAAAAATGTATGTGCTAATGGTAAATTTTCAACTATAGACAGATTGACTGGAGCAAATTTGACAGGAAAATTTTATAGACCAGGTACTTTCTTGATACGATCCAGGATTGTTTTTTTAAAACAGTTTGTGACAGAGCCAACTAGAGGGAAAAACCTCTTGACTTGGTTCATGCCAGTAGGGAATACTAATTAAAATCGAAGAGGTTAATGATGAGGCTTGTGGGAAAAGTTGATCACAAATCACTCAGATTTAATATATCATGGAATTCCCTAATAATGGCAATCAAGTCTCCGTCCCTGACTTACGCTTGGGGCTATTTCATAGGACTTGAAAAATACTAGGTGGGCTGAACAGGAATGAACTGACTAAGGGTCAGGTAGGTGTGTGAATGGGGCCGGGGGGGGGGGGATATGACGCTTTCTGTTCCCAGGACATAGTTTCTAGCTCTCCGTCAAATAAGTTCCAAATAGGGAAATCCAGATCAACAAAAATGATCCTAAATGGATGAACAATAGATTAAAATATCAGATTGACAAAAGAGGAGGCATATATAGGCAAATCAAAAGAGGAAATGTGCAATTAAGAAATCGATATATTCAGTTAAAGAGAGAAATAAAAAAAGGGAATTAAAAAGCAAAAAGAGATTATGATGTTTAAAGGTTGCAAAGAATCGAAGACTAACCATAAAAGAAAAGGAACAAAACAAAAGGATTCTTTCAGGTATAGCAGAAGTAAGATCAGTGACAAGATAGGCCTCACTCAAAAGTTCTCGTCAGATTCACTGACATGTGATAAGGAAATGTGTAGAATTTTTAACACATACTTTCACTCATTTTTACAACAAAGGATACCAGCGATATTCCAGAAATGATAAATTATGTAGAACAGTACGATAATAAACTGTGCACGATTAGGTGACACAAGTGACATGGACCATAGGCAAATAGATAAATTTAAAACCTAACAAATCCCCAGGCCCTGATGACCTGTTGCAAGGGATCTAAAGGAATGTAAAGACTTTAGCAATCCTTTGGCTAATCTTATCAACAAAGTTAGACTGCAAACTGGCATGGTGTCCAGAAAAGTGGAAAAATAGCAAATGTGATACCTAATTTTCAAAGCAGGTAGACAGGTCCTGACTTCGAACTATAGACCAATAAGCCTAACCCTCCATAGTGGTAAAATTTATGTAGTCAATAATTTGCCGAGGCAGTTCGTAAGCCACCTTGAAAATCAATAAATTAATCAACGAATCTTCAGCAGGTTTTACAAAGGGGCTTTCCCTGCCTTACGAATTTTATAATTTTTTTTCACTAAGGATTGAGGGAGGGTAGATCCATGGTAATGAAAATGATATTGTGTATATGGACTTCAGATAATGCATTTTGACAAGGTCCCCACATCAAGACTATTTGGGAAATTAAGGCACATGATAGGATGAGAAATTTTTTCCTTATAGAGGCATGGTTGACAAATATACAGCCAGGTTTCTGATAAGAGTAGTGCATAAATGGGTGAGAAATCAGAGTGTGTGAAGCGTCACGAGTGGTGTTCCCACAGGGGTCATACTTGGTCCCCCAGCTGTTCACAAAATCAACATAAACGGACATAGATGAGGCATACAGAGAGCGCATTCGAGAGTTTTGCCAGATGAACCAAAAAAGGCCGTCGATTCATTCTGACGAGGATATAAGAGCACTCCAGGAGAGATTTGAATAGACTGATGCAGTGGTCGGAGAAGTGGCAGATGCAGTTTAATATAGACAAATGTCAAAGTTATCTAAATGATTGGACAGGACAATAACCATGCCACATATAAACTAAAGTAAATGGTAGACTTAATATTACGATTGCGAAAAAGATTTAGGAGTTCTGGTTAGCAGTAACTAAACCAAGATCAACAGTGCATAAGTGTTCGCCAATAGAGCTAATATAAGCCTTGGCTTCAAATCAAGAACATAAATAATAGGAGTCCTTCAGGTTTGGTTCTTCCACATACATCATTGGTTAGGCCTCATTTAGATTATGCAGCACATTATGGTCACCGTATTACAGAATGGATATAAATGCTCTGGAAAATGTACAAAGAGGATGACAAAGTTGATCCCATGTATCAGAAACCTTCCCTATGAGGATAGACTAAGGGCCCTGAAACTGCACTTCTCTAGAAAGAACGAAGAATAGGGGGAAATGATTTGAGGTAGTATAAATGGAAACAGGAAAAATAAAGGGGATGTAATAGTGTGCAGAAAATATCTAATCTAGGCCTAGACAGGACTCGCACAATGGTTTTAAGTTTGTGAAAAATTCAGATTCAGGAAGGATATAGTGAAAGTACTGGTTTGGACATAGAGTTGTGATGAGGTGGAACA
>NW_026507458.1:0-7500 GCF_026875155.1 Cherax quadricarinatus
AAACCGGAACCGAGGAAATAAGATTTGACATAAAAAGCATCACCCCGTGTTGCGGGAAAAATTGCGAGAAACTATTGAAAAAGGGGGGGAAACTAGATATAAGAGGCAAAACAGATAGTTTGGGAAGGAAGTATGTCACTGAGATTTCAGGAGTTTATTCTTTAGCTTCAGGGCGATTAGAAAGTGGAAATAATGTTTATTAAGGATTGATGGAGGTGGAACACAGTAAGCAGCTTCCAGAACAGGTACAATAGGATCCAAGAGACTAGGAATCTGTTTTAACTGTATTATAGTAACTGAGGAGAAGAAACTTTTTGAATTATTTCTCGCAATCACAAAGTTATAATAAAATATTACACACACACACACACACACACACACATACATTTTGGGATTGACAACAGAGACTGCTACCTCAGCCACAAATAAGGGGACTGTGGGGAAAAGGGGGCACAAACTGCATGGAGATGCTCTATCAGAGGGGGGACTGTAGCAAATGAAAGAGCTAAGGCTTTATGTGGAGGCCCTAAACAGACAACAACAGACCCCAAGGAAACCCGAGAAGGGAAAATGACAGGCCACTGAGCCCAAGTACATTAGCCAGGGGAAATTGATGAAAGGAAAGCTGCAGGGGGAGGAAACCAAATTTAAAAATGAGGGGATACACAGGGATATGCAGTGGGAGAATGAAAGGGTGAGGTCAGTCTTTGTGTATGGGCTCCGGGAAAGTAAAAGGGGGAAACATATGAAGCAAAAAAAACAAGGGAAAAAAAAGCAATTGAAAGCATCATGAAAGCAATAGGGGGAAGACGATATGCCCAGCTGGAAAATTTTCGGAGAAATAGGGGGGTTTGTAAAAAAAGAACCCCGGCCAGTGAGAGTGACCTTCAAGGCAGAAGCGACTCGGACCAAGATACTGCAGGAGAAAGCCCCGATTAAGGGACATGACGGCATACAGGAGGGTGTATCTCGACCGCGACAGAAACAAGAAGAAAGGAAGAAACTGAGAGAGATGGTACAAAGGCGAAAGGGGGAAAGAGAGGGATGGGAGAAGACAGACAGGAGATCCCAGACCCGGAAGAAGATCTAATACAGCCTCCCTCACAACTTTCTATAGAAGCCTCCCACCAGGTAAAACCCCAGTGCAACCAAACACTCTAAATCAAAACACCCATGCCACATCCAATGCCCCCACCCCACTTACATTACAAACTTCACCCCCACAGCAACAACCCATAGTTCCTTACCAGGTCTCCCACTTCCCCAACCCCAATATACTTCCCAGACCACAGTCTTAGAAAAGAAGTTGAAGGTGTGGAAATACAAATGCAGAGGGAATAACAAACAAGTATGAGGAGTGGCACGAAGAATCAAAGAGACATCCCCAGACATAATAGCACTCACAGAAACAAAACTCACCAGAATAATAACAGATTCAATCTTTCCATCCGGATATCAAATCTTCGGGGAAAGACAGAGGGAGGAGAGGGGGAGGAGGAGTTGCACTGTCATTAAAAACCATGGGGGTTTTGAGAAAATGGAAAGGAAAAGGATGGCATGGGCGAAAGGGACTACTTAGTAGGAACAATCCAGTCTGAGGGACATTTAAAGGTGATAATTGCGTAATGTACAACCCACCACAGAACTGCAGGAGGCCAAGAGAAGAATACGATGAGAGCAACAGAGCAATGATCAACACACTAGCCGAGGTGGCCCGGAGAGCACACATTTGGGGGGAGCAAAGTTACTAGTTATGGGTGATTTCAATCACAAGGAGATTGACTGGGAAAACCTGGAGCCCATGGGGGTCCCGAAACATGGAGAGCCAAGATGATGGATGTGGTACTGGAGAACCTATGCATCAAAATGTTAGAGACACTACCAGAGAGAGAGGAGAGGATGAACCAGCAAGGTTGGACCCTTTTATTCACCATGAGTAGTTCGGACATCGAGGGTATCATGTATGAAAGGCCCCTGGGAGCTAGTGATCATGTGGTTCTGTGCTTCGACTACATAGTTGACTCCAAGTGGAGAGAGTAGCAGGAATAGGTGGGAAAAACCAAACTACAAAAGGGGGAACTACTCGGCATGAGGAACTTCCTTCAAGACATTCAGTGGGAGAGGGAACTGACAGGAAAACCCGTACAAGAAAAGATGGACTATGTAGCAACAAAATGCAAGGAGCAGAGGAGAGGTTTGTTCCCAAGGAACAGAAATAATGGGAAGAACAGAACGAGTCCTTGGTTCACCCAAGGTGTGGGAGGCAAAAACTAGGTGTACTAGAGAATGGAAAAGGTACAGAAGACAGAGAACTCAGGAAAATAAAGAAATCAGCCGAAGAGCCCGAAACGAATATGCCAGATAAGAAGGGAGGGTCAGAGACAATATGAAAATGACATAGCATCAAAAGTAAAGACTGACCGAAGCTGTTGTACAGGCCACCATAGGAGGGGAAAACAACAGTCAAGGACAAGGTAAATCAGACTGGAGGAGGGTGATGGGGAATTCACAAGTGAAACGACGAGAAGGTATGCAGGAGTCAACACAAGATTTAAAGAGAAGAGGTATCTTACAGTGGAAAACAGTTGGACTCCAAGAAAATCAGAACAGGGGGGCACACAGCAAGTGCTCGGATGATTGCGACATATATCCAAGGAGGAGGTGAAGAAGATAAATCTGCTATGCGAACTTGACACCTCAAAGGCGGCGGGACCAGGACAACATCTCTCTGGGGTCCTTAAAGAGGGATCAGAGATATTGTGTGAGCCATTAACAAAGATCTTCAACACTTCATTTGAAACTGGGCAACTACTGAGGTATGGAAAATGGCAAATGTAGTCCCAATTTTTAAAAGGGGAGACAGACATGAGGCAATAAACTACAGACCTGTATCTCTAACGTGTATAGTATGCAAGGTCATGGAGAAGATCATCAGGAGGTGGAGTGGTGGGGCACCTGCGAATCGAAACCATAGTTGTATATTGACAACCAGCAGGTTTCAGGGAAGAAAATCCTGTGTCACAAACCTACTAGGAGTTTTATGACAAGGTGACCTGAAGTAATCAAGATGATGGAGAGGGGTTGGATATGACTGCGTATTTGTGGACTGCAAGAAGCTTTCGACACAGTCCTCAATGAAGGTTATTGCAAAAGCTAGAGGTCAGGCACTCATAACGGGAAAGGCACTGACAATGGATCTGAGTTATCTGACAGGGAGGAAAAACGAGTGCATGGTACGCTGACGAGGTGTCTGAGTGGGGCGCAGTGACATAGCGGGGTTCCACAGGGTCAGTCTAGGACCTGTGCTCTGTTATTGGTATACTGTGAAACGACATTACGGAAGGGATAGAATCAGAAGTGTCCTTGTTTGCTGGACAGATGTGATGTTAATGAGAAGAATCGAATCGGACGGAGGATCATGCAGGACTACAAAGAGACTCTGGACAGGCTAAAAGCCTGGTGTCAGCCAACTGGCTCTCTTGACATTTACTGCCAAATGCAAAGTACAGAAGTTTGGGAAGGGACAAAGAAAGACCGCAGCACAATATTGTTTAGATGGCCAAAGGGGCTGCAAAACTAACTATAGGAAAAAAGATCTTGGGGTGTGAGTATAACACCGAGCATATATCTCCTGAGGCGACATCAATAAGATAACTGCTGCAGCATACGGGCGATGGCAAACTACGGATAGCGTTTACGTACTCAGTCAAGGATTCGTTTAAGACTCTGTACACCATACTACGTCAGGCCCATAATGGAGTTTGCAGCACCAGTTTGGAATCAACACCTAGTAAGCACGTCAAGAAATTAGAGATAGTTGAAGGTTTGCAACAGACTAGTCCAGAAGCTACGGGGGTTGTGTTCCTATGAGAAAGGTTGGGGAAACAGGCCCCCTGACGACACTGGAGGCCAGGAGGTGCTCAGGGGAGACCTGATTAACGACATATAAAATTCTGCGAGGTATAGGCGAGGGTGGGAACAAATGACGGGTTGTTCCAGAGTTGGGACACTTGACACAAGAGGTCCACAATTGGAAGTTGAACGACTCCAGATTGAATCAAGCGGATGTTAGGACAAGTATTTCTTCAGTCATTAGAGTAGTCAGGCATGGAATAGCCTTTAGAAGTGATGCTTGGTGGTGGCGGAAGGAACCATACATTGTTTAGGCGAGGCTATGATAGTAGCTCATGGGCAGGGAGGAGAGGAATCTAGTAGCAAGTCAGCGAAAGAGGCGGGGCCTGGAAGCTGTGACTCGACCCTGCAAACACCAAATAGGTGACGTACTATTTGGTGAGTTACACACACGCACACACACATACGCACCTAATCTGCTTCAGCCAATAGTTGCGTCACGACAACAAGTCAGCATTAACAAGGAGACCAAAACACATCAAACTTGTTATGGAGCGTCCTAACATCGAGGGAGGTGTGTCTTAAACTCGCTGTCAACCAGGTTAGGTAAAGGTTATCAGGAAATAGGACAAATAATCCTTGACCACTGGTCTTGCCTTTTTCCCCACATGCCTGTTTGTTTTTTCTCCTGTGAAGAAAAGAAACACACGTTGGATAAAGTTGTACCGCCTTGTGTAGAGGCTTCATCAAATCAAGACGCAAAAACTTCTATACTTACTTAAAGCTATACACAGAGCAAGACTTTATACTGGAATGCTCTGTGTTGCAGAGTGTTTCTTTTCATTCACTGTTATCCGGCAGTCGGGAATCTAGCTTTTCCTTACCTCTCATTCTTCTATCGAATTCTCATTAGCCAAGTTCGTTTTCTTGTCAAATGTTATTTGTTAGAACTGCATCAAGTTTCAGTAGAGGGAAGTTCTTGGCCCTTTCTTTCTGCATGGTATTGTTCGTAAGGCGACTACTGAAGGCTTGCAGGTGAGTGCTGCTGTGCACAGTTAACAAAATTCTTTGTTGAATGGTGTATAAGTATATGGTATTATATATATATATATATATATATATATTTATATATATATCATATATATTATATATATATATATATATATATATTATACTTATATATATTATTATATATTCATAATATTATATATATATATATTATTTTTTTTTTTATTATCACGCCACTGTGGCCGATTTCCACAAGGCCAGGGTGGCCGGAAAAAGTAGAAACCTTTCACCTCATCATTCACTCCATCAGCTTGTCTTGCCAAGATGGCGTTGGCTTTACACTTCAGTTTTTAAAACTGCATACATTAACCACCCCCTCTTCAGAGTGCAGGCAATGTTACTTCCCATCTCCCGGACTCAAGTCGGCCATGCCGGTTTCCCTGAATCCCTCTTAAATGTTGACTTTGCTCACAATCCAAACACAGCACGTCAAGTATTAAAAACCATTTGTCTCCATTCAACTCCTATCAGTAACACGATCAAAACATGCCTGCTGGAAGTCTCAAGCCCCTCGACACACAAACACTCCTTTACCCTCCCTCCAACCCTTCCTAGGCGCCATTCCCGCCTTCCTCTCCACTACAGACTGATTCACTCGTGAAGTCATTCTGTTCGCTCCATTCTCTCTACATGTCCGAACCCCCTCAACAACCACTTACATCCTATGCCCTCTGGACAACCAGTTTTGGTAATCCACACCTCACTCTAACTTCCAAAACTACGAATTCTCTGCATTATATTATCACCCACACATTGCCATCAGTCACGACATCTCAAATGCCTCCTGACCTCTCCTCGCTGCAACATTCATCACCCCCACGCTTCACAACCATATAACGTGCGTTGGGTAAAAACTTATTAATTCTTACATTATTTATATATTATATATATATATATTTATTTTATATATTTATATACATAAATATATGCTAAAACAACACATGTGAAAGAGTAGCAGAAATTAAAAGTTGCTTTCTGTGTACTACTCACATTGTCAAGGAACTTGACAAATGGGTAGTAGTCACGAAAGCGCTTGGAATTTCTATCTTTCCTACTTTCACAAGTGGTTGTTTTGCATATTCTTAAAATCACTGGTTTAGACTGTGTATCTATTTGCCATATATATAATGATATATATATATATATATATATATATATATAATATATATCATATATATATATTATATATAATACTATATATATATATTTTATATATATATATATATATATTTATAGTACTATATATATATTGTATGTATATATATATATAACAACCATGCGGCTAGCCAAAAGGAGTCGAAACCCATATCTGTTTTTGGCCTGCTCCCTCATGGTGAGCGAAAAACACATGACATTCTGTCCACGGTGTTTTTACCGTCATCGTGGAATTACGGTGGTTGTGTGGTTGCGTCATGAGCTAATTTCATCTAATACCTGTTTGGTTGGTTACTAGCCAACGAGCAATTTTTCTTATTATTGTACCACGAACAGTAGTCGGTATTGTTCAATAATACGTTCACCATGAGTGGGCAAAGAGCAGCAGAGGCGAAAAGACAAAAGAGGGTTATGAGATGTGGTGAGCAACGTAAAAAGAAAGCAAATGAGAGGATATTATCAATAATTTTGTTGAAAATAAGAAATAGTTTAGGAGTGAGATTAATATGTTGAGAAGAGCCTAGGGAACGATGGATTGATATTTCAAATATAGTAGAGGAGAGTTAGTAATTGAAAGAGTTGGAGGGTATCGAGAAAATGGAGGGAATTATTTGGAGGATTATTTAATGTTGATGAAGATAGTGAGAAAGTGAGTATTTGCGTGTGTATTGAACAAGGAGGAAAAAACATCTTGTAGGAGTGAGGAAGAGCTAGTTAGTGGGAGTGTTGGGGGAAGTTCGAGATGCTGGGGTTGTGATGAAGGGTTGAGGTAAAGCAACTGGGATAGATGGCGATAAACCCAAAGAATGTTAAAAGAGGAGAGAGTTGTGTTTTGGGAGTGCTTAGTATGATCTATTAAAATAATGTATGGAACGAGGGGTTAAGGTACCTAGGGTTTGGAAAGAGATGCATGCCTAGTCCCTTTCTTTTTTTGGCATCATCATTTTCTTCTTCTTCTTCTTCTTCTTTTCTTCTTCTTTCTTCTTCTTCGCTTCTTCTTCATTCTACTTCTTCTTCTCCTTCCTCATTAGGTTTTCTAATATCGCTTCTTCTAGAGAGAGAATTCAGACGCGTCCAAAAATTACAAAATCCAAGGAGGATTTTGGGTACTTCTTTCAAATTTTATGGCATAGCACCTACATAAGGCAAATCGTGGGTGAAGGGACCAAGAAACTTGGCAGATCAATCACGGGTCAGGAAACCGGCATACTTCAAGAAGTTTTCAATAAAGTTGACTTTGCCATGGGAACCTGATAACGCCTTCGGCTGCTCAGCCGAGGTCTCCGTTTTAACGCTGTCTACTTGACAGGTTGAATACGATACTGTATTGTTATTTGTGGCATGCAAAGAATAAGTAACCTTTATTCGGCAGCATGTTACACACCACTCATGAAAGGCAATCTTTCCCTAACTCAGCGAAACCAG
>NW_026507458.1:12500-17873 GCF_026875155.1 Cherax quadricarinatus
CTCACTCACAACCTCTCCATGGGTCATAGGTTCATACACTGACACACATCAAAACCTCTCATTGGGTCAAGGACCTACACTGACCACCTCCCACAACCTCTCCATGGGTCAGGTAACTACACTGACCAACCTCACAACCTCTCAATGGGTCCAGGCCAACACTAGTCCCACCTAAACTCAGAATCTCCATGGGTAAGGACCATTACAACTGACAACTCACAACATTCATGGGTCCAAGGTCTACACAGAGTCCCACCTTCAAACAACCTCTCCATGGGTCCAGGACCTACCACTGACCAACCTCACACATCTCCATTGGGGCCTGGACCTACACAGGACCACCTCACAACATCTCCTTGGGTAAAGGAACTACACTGACCATATCTCACAACCTCTCATGGGTCCAGGACCTACACAGACCAACCTCACTACCTCTAACATGGGTCCTCAGGACCTACAAATGACAAACTCAACCTCTCCAAGGGGTCCAGGGAACTTCCACTGACCAACCTCACAACCTCTCATGGGTCCAGGTCCTACACTGACCAATCCTCACATACCTTCCATGGGTCATGACTACAACTGACCAACCTAACAACCTCTCCATGGGTCCAGGGGACTACACAGGTCCAAACCTCACAACACTTCTCCATGGAGTCCAGGACCTACCACAGACCAAACCTCACAACCTCTCCATGTGTGCCAGGCCTACCACTGACAACCTTTTTTTTTTCCCCCCAAACCAACCTCTCAATGGGTCCGGACATTCACAGACCCCACCTCACAACATCTCCTCATGGGTCCAGGACCTACCACAGACCAACCTCACAACTCTCCATGGGTCAGGACCTTCACTGACCAACCTACACAAACTCTCTATGAGGTCCAGGACCTACATTGAACCAACTAA
This sequence comes from Cherax quadricarinatus, assembly GCF_026875155.1. Lineage (NCBI taxonomy): Eukaryota > Metazoa > Arthropoda > Malacostraca > Decapoda > Parastacidae > Cherax > Cherax quadricarinatus. The sequence continues at coordinate 13,411 of NW_026507458.1, forward strand.
CAACCTCTCCATGGGTCCAGGACCCTACAATGAACCAACCTCACAACCTCTCCATGGGTCCAGGACCGTACACTGACCACCTCAGAAAAACTCTCCATTGGTCCCAGGACCTACACTGACCAACCTCACAACCTCTACCATGGGTCCAGGACCTACACTGACCAACCTCAACCTCTCCTGGGTCAAAGACCTTACACTGACCAACCTCTCTAACCTCTCCATGGGTTCCAGGACCTACACATGACCAACTCACAACCTCTCCATTTGGTCCAGAGACCTACACGTACTGACCAACCTCACAAGCCTCACCATGGGTCAGGACTACACAGACCCAACCTCACCAACCTATCCCATGGGTCCAGGACTACACTGACCATCCTCACAACCTCTCATGGGGTCAAGGACCCTTAACAGACCCACCTCACAACCTATCCTTGGGTCATGTGTTACCCTACAACTGACCTATCTCACAACCTCTCCTTGGGTACAGGACCTACATACAGACCACCACTCACTCAAACCTCATCCATGGGGTCCAGGAACCTACGCACGGAACCAACCTCAAACTTCCATGGGTCCAGGACCTACACTGACCAAAGCCTCACAACCTCTCCATTGGGTCCAGGGAACTACATGACCAAACCTCAACGCAACCTCTCCCATGGGTCCCAGACCTACACTGACCAACCTTCACAAACTCTCCATGGGTCCAGGACCCTGAACACTGACCAACCTCACAACCTCTCCATGGGTCCAGGACTACACTGACCAACCTCACACTATCCATGGGTCCAGGGGACCTACACAGACCAACCTCACAAACCATCTTCCATGGGTCCAGGACCTACACAGACCAACCTCACAACTTTCCATGGGTCCAGGACCTACACTGGACCCAACCTCACACCTTCCATGGGTCCAGGACCTACACAGACCCACCTCACACCTCTCCATGGAGTACCAGGACCTACACAGACCAACCTCACAACTCTCCTTGGGCCAGGACTACATGACAACCTCACAACCTCTCCATGGGTCCAGGACCTCACGACCCACCTCACAACTTCTCCATTGGTCCCAGGACCATACATGACCAACCTCACAAACCTCCTCCATGGGTACAGGAACCTAACAGACCACCTTCAACCTCTCATTGGTCCATAGGACCGACACAGACCCACCTCAACACTCTCCATGGGTCAGGAACTACACTGACCACCTCTACAACCTCTCCATGTGTCTTGACCTACATGGACCAACCTCACAACCTATCACATGGGTCCAGGGGACCTACAAGACCACCTCCACAACCTCTCCATGGGGTCCAGGACCTACACTGACCAACTCACAACCTTTCCATGGGGTCCAGGACCTACACAGACCCCACAATCACAATCTTCTCCTTGGGTCCAGGACCTACACCTGGACCAATCCACTACATCTACATGGTCCAGGACTACACAGACCCACCTCACAACCTCTCCATGGGTCCAGGACTACACTGTCCATCCTCAACCTCTCCATGGGTCCAGGACCTTACTGACCACCTCACATACTCTCCATGGGTCCGGACTACACTGACCAACCATCAACAACCTCTCCATGGGTCCAGGACCTACAATGTCCCAACTCACAACATCTCCATGGGTCCAGGACCTACAATTGGACCAACATCACAACCTCCCATTGGTCTGGACCTAACACTGACAAACCTCACAACCTCTCCATGGGTCCAGGACCTACAATGACCAATCTCACAACCTCTCCATGGGTCCAGGACCTACACTGACCTACCTCACAACCTCTCTCCATGGGTCCAGGACCTACGCTGATTCACCTCACAACCTCTTCATGGGTCCTGGACCTACAATGACCCACCTCACAACCTCCCCATGGGTCGAGAATCTACACTGACCTACTTTACAACCTCTCCATTGGTCGAGGATCTACATTGACCCACCTCACAACCTCTCCATGGGTCGAGGACCTAACGCTGACCCACCTCACAAACTCTCCAAGGGGCGAGGACCTACGCTGACCCACCTCACAGCCTCTCCGTGGGTCGAGGACCTACACTGACCCGCCTCACAACCTCTCCATGGGTCGAGGACCTCCACTGACCCACTTCACAACCTTTCCATGGGTCGAGGACCTACAATGACCTACTTCACAACCTTTCGATGGGTCGAGGACCTACACTGACCCACTTCACAACCTTTCGATGGGTCGAGGACCTACACTGACCCACCTCACAACCTCTCTATGGGTCGAGGACCTACACTGACCCCCTCACAAACTCTCCGTGGTCGAGGACCTACACTGACCCACTTCCACAACCTCTCCATGGTCAAGACCTACACCGAACCCACCTCACAACCTCTCCATGGGTCCAGGACCTACACTGACCCACCTCACAACCTCTCCATTTGTCCAGGACCTACAATGACCCACTTTACAACCTTTCCATGGGTCGAGGATCTACATTGACCCACCTCACAACCTCTCCATGGGTTGAGGACCTACACCGACCCACCTCACAACCTCTCCATGGGTCGAGGACCTACATTGACCCACCTCACAACCTCTCCAATGGTTTAGGGCCTACACTGACCCACCTCACAACATCTCCATGGGTCGAGGACCTACACTGACCAGCTTCAGAACTCCCATGGGTCGAGAACCTACAGTGACCTACTTCACAACCTCTCCATGGGTCGAGGACCTACACTGACCCACCTCGCAACCTCTCCATGGGTTGAGAACCTACACTGACCCACCTCACAACCTCTCCAATGGTCTAGGACATACACTGACCCACCTCACAACATCTCCATGGGTCGAGGACTTACACTGACCTACTTTACAACCTTCCTATGGGTCGAGGACCTACACTGACCGACATCACAACCTCCCCATTGGCCCAGGACCTACACTGACCCACCTTACAACCTCTTCTTGGGTTGAGGACCTACACTGACCTACTTCATAACCTCCCCATGGGTCGAGGACCTACAATGACCCTCTCACAACTTCTCCCTCACTGGTGGTCTATATCAGCGAGGCTTGGTTCAAATTGGGTGTCATGATGCTGGTGAAGGGCTCTAGTTCCAAGAAATTTAAGCAACTTTCCTCTTTCTCTGATCAAACTTGATTAAGCCTCGTTCCTCCGGCTTTAGCGCTCTCCCAGAGTATGCTAAGCAAAAATTCAACATTAAATATATTGCATTACAGATGTTTTTACAGACTTCTACATATTATACCCATAATTATCACATACAGGTAAACGAATAATAAACGTGTGAAACACTTGTGTATCTTTTCTGAAGAGACGTTTCACCCACCAGTAGCGCTAGCAATCAGATACAGAAAATAATTACTAGAGACGGTGGAAGACATGGAGGCGTAGTACTACGTGTGTGATGGTGCCAGTGTTGGGGAAATGTCTCCACAGCAGAAATATCAAAGTGCTGCGCTCCTGACTTTCTCATATTTCCATAATGTTTTAAGCATGGAATGGTGATAAACTTTGAAAAATGCAACTTAGAATAACCTAACAAAGGCAGACAATAAGACTTATTTCCGCGGGAGTCGACTGGGGACTGGCAGCCACTACCTAACATTCATGAATGCGCTACATCACATAAAGGAGAGCAGTCAGAGGTAACGTCTAGTCTGAACGCTTGCCCGGACTGCAGTCCACTCTGATCTACTAGCATGAACATTTCCTCTGAGTGCTTTACACTTTGGTCCTCTGCTCTCAGCGTGTGCGCTCTGGTTCACTAGTCTACCAGTTTTTCACGACTTTTCCAACTTTGGTTTTCTATTTTCAGCGCTTTTCCTTAGTGCTGTGTCTTCTAGTCCTCTAGTTTAAGTGTTTTCTCCAACTGTTGATCACTTTGCTCGTCTAGTATAAAAGTTTTGCTAGTTGTGTCCATTATGGTCCACTAGTCTAAACGCTTTCGCTGACTACAGTCCATTATGGTCCACTAGTCTAAATATTTTAGCTGACTACAGTCCATTATGGTCCACTAGTCTAAATATTTTAGCTGACTACAGTCCATTATGGTCCACTAGTCTAAATATTTTAGCTGACTACTGTCCATTATGGTCCACTAAACACTTCCTTTGACTACTGTCTACTAAAGTCCGCTAAACTCTGGTTATGAAATTATTAAACGCAAACGAGAGCAAAAGCAAAAGGGCTTCCTCACTACGCGAGGTCCGGTTCTCGACTCCGTAAATAATACTGATGGAGGAAGCTATCACAGAGTTTGTGAGGAATTAAGGGACGTTCACAATTAAACAAATTGGTTTGTGTAAACTGATTTGATTATATCTGTCGTTGGTTGTGTGAATGGTCAAGTTACAAACATTTTCAGTAACAATAAAAGAAGGAGCATGATTTATATGCACACGGCACACAGAAGGGACGACAAACAGACGGGCACCACACACACACCCAT
>NW_026507459.1:0-23191 GCF_026875155.1 Cherax quadricarinatus
CCGGGGGGCGCGAAACATTAAGTGACAAGTTTGTTCATCAGTCCTTGATCCACTGGGAAGTCTGGTCTGGGAACAGGTGGGATGATACCCCCCCCCCCGAAAACGTCTTGCATACATGACTACCAGGCTTCAGGACGGAGTCGCCCAAAAAACTCACAATGAAGCCCCATGTCTCCAATCCCTCTTCCAACCTGCTTCCGAATCCTCTATCCAATCTCCTATACCAACGCCCGCTTCTACAATCTTCCTCGCAAACCATCTATCTAATATATAAAATATATATATATACACACACACACACTAACTCTCTACCAATCCCCAATAAGCTAACTTGTCACTCGAAATTTCCATACACTCCCGCCCTGCACTACACAAGCCGCTTGTGCAATCTCCTATATAGACTGATCATATTATAATACACGCCCTACACCTCAACTTCCCCCCTCCCCGCCCAACTTTCTTCCCTTACCTCTCTTTCGTCCCTCCTCCCTCCCCTCCCCTTTCTGCCGAGGGCACGATCCCCTGTTACCATCACTGCGTATAACCTAAAATGGATAGGTTTAAAGCTACCACTATTGCGTTCATGCGTCCCAATGTGTCTACTTTCAAGCTGAAAATAATTCCGAAAATGCAAGCACCAGACGAGCCTGGCCTATGGCCGGTGCTTCGAGTAAAAAAAACTCTAGGAGCTCAGAGTATATCAAAGGTATATATTACGTAAACCAACATACAACGTATAAATGTGCGATAACGTGTGGCTAGTAGGGGGGTCACTGTCCCCGCACGTGTCCAGCATATGGGGTCACTACCCTCCCCGCCTGTAGACAGCAGAAAGATACACAAGTGTTTCGTCATTTTTTTCTTTTGATTACATTAACGCATGCGAGGCTGGAAAACACTTCGTAGGACTTACTCTTCCCGGGAACTCCCGCAGGTAACACGACCTCACCTTGCACGACCTGCATCAGAAACTTATAAAACTAAAAAAGTGACGGTCGCAGAGACGGGGCGAACACCACACCAACCTACCGTTGTTTTAAACGGAGGGGAAAGCGCTAAACACACACACACACACACACACACACACACACACACACACACACACACAGCCTAGAAAATGACGTAGTGGGGCAGGAACCATACACAGTTTTAAGACGAGGTTTGATAAAGCTCATGGAGGCGGGGAGAGGGGGCCCCCCCCCCCAATTTAAAGGTTTTGAAGGCGGGGGGGGATAATAGGGTTAAAAAATGGCCGGTTTCGGCCCGGGGTCACCCAACAAAAACACCACCACCACCTGGTCATCCACGTGGGGGGGGTTAAAAAAACCAAACCCCCCCCTTTTCCAGGGGGCCTTTTGGGCAGGGCCATTTTGGTCTAAGGTTGGTATTTAAAATTTTAAACTAAAAAAACCCCCAATTTTTAAAAAAAATAAAACCCATGTGCCCAGACCTTAAAGGGCCCCAATCTAAGGGGGTTTTAAAAACCAAAATTTTAAAAATTTTTTTTAGCTCCCCCCCAGGAATCTGAAAGGGGAAAAAAATTGGGGACACGTTTCTGGGAAATTTTCCCCAGGGGGGAAGGTTGTGGGCCCCAAATTTTTAAATTTAAATATACCCCTTTGGGGGTTTTAATTCGTAAAAAAAGCTCTTAAAACTTCCTACCCAAGGTTTTAAACAAAAAAAAAAATTTTCCGCCAAGTTTCCCCTAGGTAAAAAAAAAGAAAAAGTTTTTAAATTTCCCTTACTGTGGTTTAAGTAAATTTGGTTTTTACGTTAAAATAAATAAAAACCCAGGGGGAATAAAAAGGAATTTTTTCCAACACCCCAAAACACAAAATGAACGAAAGGGGGAAAAAAAACCCTAAACTTAAACGCTTTGGGGTAAAGCCCTTTTTCAAGACCCCAAAATCTTGCCCAATGACAAATTTTTGCTTTTTTATTTTTTTTAAATAAGTTATGTTTTTTCATCCGGGAAACTTTTTTTGGGAACCCCCAATAAGTTTTTGGTTTTTTTAAACCCATAACCCAAAGCATTTCCCAGAAAAAAAAAAAGGCCGGGGAAAAATTGGTTAAAAACCCCCCCCTGGTTGTGGGGGTTTAACCTTTGAACGGGGAAGGGGAAAATTTACTTTGGGGGGAACAGGTGAGGGGGAAATCTGCTCCCAAAATACTTTTTAAAACTTAAGGATTTCCCTTAATGGAAACTCAAAACCTTAAAAAAGGGAATAAAGCAACAAAAAACCCATTAAAGGCCCCAGTTTGGGGGTTAAAAAGGAAAAAAAGGCCCCCCCCCCAAGTATTCTTGAGGGGTTTTAACATTAAACGCTCGGCCCTTGGGAAGGGCGGTACAAAAACCACCCTTTTTTCCTTTTTATCCCCCTTTCCAAAAGTTTAAAATTTTTTTAAACCCCCCTCCAAAAAAAAACGCCTGAAAAATCCCTACAAAACCCCCAAAACCCAACCCAAAGGTTTTTTCCCAAGGGGGGGGCCAATTAAGAAAATTTGGGTTTTAAAAATACATTAAAACCCTTTTAAATCTCACCAAAAAAAAGGGGTTTTCCCTGGCCAGCCCAAAAACCACCTGTAAAAAAAAACCCCCCTTTGTACGGGTTAAGACCAGGAAGGAACCCCTTGGCTAAAGGGAGGGGCCTTTTAAAACCCTTCCAAAGGGTTCTTTTTTTAAATTCCCCTTTGCATAACCCTTTTGGGCCTTAATAAGGGTTTTTTTCCCCAATAAAAAAAAATTTTTCCCAAAATTTAAAAAATTTTAAACCGGGAAAAAGGGTGTTCCCCCCCAAAGGTTTTTTTAAAATTTTTAACCTTAAAAACAGGGGGTTTTTAATTTACACCAGGAGCGGGAGCGAGGAAAGGGAAAAAAAAGAGGGGGAAAAAAAACCCCAAAAGGAAAAGCTAAGAAAAAAGCGGGGGGAAAGAGAGAAAAGGGACAAGAAACCGCGGGGGAAGAGAGGGAGAGGGGGAAGAGGGGGAGAAAAAAAAGAAACCGGGCGGAAGAAAGGCCCCCAAAGGAGAAAAAAGGAAAAAGGGAAAAGGGGGGCGCGAAAGGGAGGAGGAAAAGAAAAAAAATCCCCAAAAAAAAAGGGGAAAAAAATTTTTGGGCGAAGGGGAAAAGGGGAGAAGAAAAGGAGCCAAGAAGGGGGAAAAGTTAAAGGGGGGGGAGAAAAAAAGGGAAGGAAAGAAGAAAAGAGAGGAGGAGAGGGGAAAAGAAAAACCCCAAAAAGAAAAAAGGCAAGGGCCAACAAAAGCCGAAAAAAAAGAAAAAGGAGACAAAAGAGAGGGGAAAGGAGAGGAGAAGGGGAAAAGGAAGAGGAGGGGAGAAGAGAAGGAGGGAAAGGGGGAGAAAAGGAAAAAAGGGGGGAGGGAAGGAGAGAAAAAAGGGGAGGGAAGGAAGAGAGAGAAAGGGGGGAAGAGGAAAAGAGAGGGGGGAAAGGAGAGAAAAAGGGGAGGGAAGAGAGAAAAAGAAAACGGAGAGGAGAGAAGAGAGGAGAGAAAGAGAGAAGACGAGGAAAAGAAAAAGGAGAGAGAGAGGAAAGAGAGAAAAGAAGAGGGGAAAAGAGAAAAAGAGAGGGGAAAGAAGAGAGGGAAAAGAGGGGAAAAGGGGAAGGAGGGGAAACGAAGAGGGGAAGAGAGAAGAGAGAGAGAGAAAAAAGAGAGGAGAGAGAGGAAAAAAGGGAGGAGAGAGAGGAGAAAAAAGAGAGGGGGAGAGAGAGAAAAGAGGGGGAAAGAGTAAAAAGGGGAGGGAGGAGAGAAGAGAGAGGAAAGAAAAAGAGAGGAGAGAGAGAAAAAAGAGAGGAGAAAAGAGAGGGGAGAAAAAAGAAGAGAGGAGGAGAGAGAGAAAGGAAAGAAGGAGGGGGAAAGGAGAGAAAGAAGAGGGGGAAGAGAGAGAGAGAGAAAGAAGAGGGAGAGAGAGGAGAGAGAAAAAAGAGAGGAGAGAGAGGAGAGAGGGAAAGAAGGGGGAGGAGGAGAGAGGGGAAAAAGGGAAGAGGGAGAGGAAGAGAGAGAGAAAGAAAGGTTGAGGGGAAAAAAGAGAGGGGGAGAGAAAAAAAGGGGAGAGAGGGGAAAGAAAGGGAAAAGAAGAGGGAGAGAGGAGGGGAGCAAAGAAGAAAGGAGGAGGAGAGGGGGAGAGAGAGGGGAAAAGAAGAGAGGGAGGGGAGAGAGAGAAGAAAGAAGAGAGGGAGAGAGAAAAAGAAGGGAGGAGAGAGGGAGGAAAGAGAGAGGAGAGAGAGAAGAGAGAAAAAGAAGGAGAGAGAGGAGAGAGAGAAAAAAGGGGGAGGGGAAAAGGGGGAGAGGGGAAAAAGAAGAGAGGAGAGAGAGAGGGGAGGGAAAGAAGAGAGGGGGGAGAGAGAGGAAAAAAAGAAGAGAGGAGGGGAGAGAGAGAGGGAAAGGAGAGGGAGAGAGAGAGAGAGGAAAAAAGAAGAGAGGAGGGAGAGAGAGAAAAAAGAGGGAGGAGAGGGGAGAGAAAGAAGAGAGGAGAGAGAAAAGAAAAAAAGAGAGGGAGGGGAGAGGAGAAAAAAGAGAGGGGGAGGAGAGAGAGAAAAGAAAAAAGGAGAGGAGAGGGGAAAAAGGAGAAAAAAAGGGGGAGGAGAGAGGAAGGAAAGAAGAGAGGAGAGAGAGAGAAGAAAAGAAGGGGAGGAGAGAGAGAGAGAAAAAGAAAAAAGGGGGGAGGAGAGAGAGAGAGAGAAAGAAGAGAGGAGAGAGGAGGGGAAAGAAGAGGGGAAAGGAGGGGAGAGAAAAAAGGGAAGAGGAGAAGAGAAAAAAGGAGGAGAAAAAAAGAGGGGAGATAGAGGAAAGAAGAGAGGAGGAAGAGAGAGAGAAAGAAGAGGGCGGAGAGAGAGAGAGAAAAGAAAGGGGAGGGAAGGGGAGAAAAAAGAGAGGAAAAAGAGGGGAAGAGGGGAGAGAAAAAAAGCGAGGGGGGAGAAGAGAGAGAAAAGAGGGAGAGAGAGAAAGAAGAAGGAAGGGGGAGAAAAGAAGAGAGGAAGAGAGGGAGCGAAAAAGGGGAGAGGAGAGAGAGAGGAAAAAAGAGGGGAGAGAGAAAAGGAAAGAAAGGGGAGAAGGGGAAAAAAGAAAAGAGGAAAGAGAAGGAAAAAGAAGGGGGAAGAGAAAAAGAAAAAAGGGGAAGAAGAAAAAAGGGGAGGATAGAGAAAAGAAAGAGAGAGGAGAGGAAGAGAGAAAAAGGAAGAAGGAGGAAAAGGGGGAGGAAAAAAAAGGGGAAAGAAGGAGGAAAAAGAGGGGGAGGAAGGGAAGGGGGAGGGGGGAAGGGTTTAGAAAAAAGAGGACGGAGAGGAGAGGAAAGGAAGGAAAGGGAGAAGGAGGAAGAAAGAAAGGGGAAGGAAGGGAAAGCGGAGGGAGAGGAAAGAAAGAAATGAAAAGATTAGAGAGAGGAAAAAAGAAAGAAAGAGGGAGAAAAAAAGGAGTTTTTAGGGGAAAAGGGGAAGGAGAAATTTTAGAGAAAAGAAATGGAAAGGAAATCCCCCGAGAAAGGGAGAAGGGAGGAGGGTGGGAAGGGAAAAAAGAATTTTTTGATATCCTTTGGGGTGGAATTTTGGTTTCAAAATTCCCCTGCGCATGTTTTTAAATTTTAAAACCAAGGGGCCGGGAAAGGAAACCAAAACCCTTTGGTTTTAGCACCTTTTGACATTGGGCGTTTTAAACCTTTGTTGGAAGGGCCCCTTTTAAAAAACTTCAAACTGGGGAACCCTTCCATTTTCCCCTTTGGGGAACCCTTCCAACCAAAGGGCTAAAGGGAAACAAAGGAAAGCAAGAAATTTTTGGGGGCAAGGTTCCCCCGGGGGGCCGGGGCCTTTTTTGGAAGTTTTCCCCCTTTAAACCCCTATCTCCCCCAAAAAGGGAAACCAGCTTTGGGTGCCTTTTAATTACCAAAGGAAATATTGTCAAGTCCCACTTACGTGGACCATTCAGGGGGTGAAAAAGGGGGCTTTTTGCCCCTGAGGGAGAAAGAAAAACCCAAAATATTGAAGTTCCGGGGCCCCTTTTAGGTAATTTGGTTCATATATAAGGTTTAAAATGGGGGGGTTTGGTTTTCCCCTTTGTACCGGGGTAATTTTGCCCCCAACCCCGAAAAACTTTTTTGTTGAAATAAAATAAAAAAAGGCCCCCCCCAAGAAGGAACTTCACCCCTTTGGTTTTCCCCACACTTGGGGTTAAGTTCTAATAAAAAAGTGTAAAAATTTGGGGATGTAGGTTTTGGGGCCCCCCCCCTCTTAGCCCTTGCCCAAAAGGGTTAGGGAACCCTTAACCGGGAAAAATTAGGGTTTCCAAAAAGGGGGGTTGGGGTCCCTTCCCCTTTTGTAAAACCCTTTTAAAAAAAAAAGAAAGGACCAGGGGGGGAAAGGGGAAAAAGAGAAAAGACGGGAGAAAGAGGAAATTATTGGGAGAAAAAATTTTGAGAAAAAAGGAAAAGGGAGGGAAAAAAAGAAAGAAAGAAAAGGGGGAGGAAAAGAAAAGGGACGGAGAAAAAGAGGAAAAAAAAGCGAAAGGGGAAAAGAAGGAAGGCCCAGGAAAAGAGGAAAAAAAGAAATAGCGGAAAAAGAGGGGACCAAGAAACGTGAAAAAAAAGAAGAGGGGAAAGAGAAAAGAGAAGGAGAAAAAAGGGAGAGAGAAGGAGTGAGAAAAAGGGGAAGAAGAAGAGAGGAGAAGGGAGAAGGGGAAGGAGAAGGAAAGAAGAGAGAGGGAGGAAAGAGAGGGGAGGGGAGGAAAGAGGGGGAGAGGGGAAGAGAAAAGGAGAAAAGAGAAGGAAAAGAGAGAAACGGGAGAGAGAAGGGGAGAGGGGAGAAGAGGAAAAGATGAGAGAAGAGAGAGGAAGAAGGAGGGGAAGGAGAGAGAAAGAGAAAAAGGGGAAAAAAGAGGGGAGGAAAAAAGAGGGGAGAGAGAAAGAGAGAAAGACGAAAAGGGGAAGAGAGAGAGGAGAGAAAAGGAGGGGAAAAGGGATAGAGAGAGAGAAAAGGGAGGAGGAAAGAGGAAAAGAGAGAGAAAAGAGAGAGAAAGGAGAGAAGAGAAAAGAGAGGGAAGAGGAGAAAAGAAGGGGACAAAGAGAGGGGAAGAGAGAAAAGGAGAGAGAGAGAAGGAAGAGAAGAAGATTAAGAGAGAGAAGAAAAGGGAGAAGAGGGGAAGAAAAAGGGGGAGAGAAAAGAGAAAAAGAAAAGAGAAGGAGGAAGAGAGAGAAGGGGAAGAGGAAGGAGAGGGGGGAGAGAGAAGAGAAGAGAGGGGAGAGGAGAGGGAGGAGAGGAAGGAGAGAAGAGGGGAAGAGAAAGAGAGGGGAAAAGAGAGAAAAGAAAGAGAAAAAGAGAGAGAGAAGAGAGAGAGAAAAGGAGAGAGAAGAAAAGAGGGGGAAGGAGAGAGGAAGAGAGAGAGAGGAGAAAAGAGGGGAGAAGAGAAGGGAAAAAGAAAGGCGAAAAAGAGAGAGAAAGAGAAAAGGAGAGAAGAGATGAAAAGGAGAGAGAAGAGAGGGGAAAAAGGGGAAAAGAGGAGAAGAGAAAAAGAGAAAAGGAGAGGAAAAGATAAAAGAGGGGAAAGAGAAAGAGAAAGGAGAGGAGAGAAGAGAAGGGGAAGAGGAGAGAGGGAGAGAGGGGAGGGGAGGAAGAGAGAGAGAAAAAGGGGAAAAAGGGAGAGGGGGAGAAAAAGGAGAAAGATGAGAGAAAAGAAAAGGAAGAGAGAGAAAGAAGAAAAGAGAGAGAGAAAGGGGAGAAGGGGAAAGAGGGGGGGAGGAGAGAGAGAGAATAGAGAAGGGAGAAAAAGGAAGGGGGGAGAAAAGGAGAGAAAGGGGGAGAAGAGAGAGAAAAAGAGAGAGAAAAAGAGAGAGAGGAAAGAAAGGGGAGAGGAGAAAAAGAAAAAAGGGAAGAGAGGAGGGAAAAAGGGGAGAAAAAAAAAGAGAGGAGAGAGAGAAGAGAAAAGAGGGGGGGGGGGGGAAAAGGAAAAGAGAGAGAAAAGAAAAGTGAGGAGAGGGGAAAAGAGAGAAAGAGAGAGAGGAGAGAAAAAGAAAAGAGAGGAGAGAGGAGAAAAGAGAAAAGGGGGAAGAGAAAAGAGAAAAAAGGAGGGGGAAAAGAGAAAGGGGGAGAAGGAGAGTGAGAAAAGGAAAAGAGAGAGAAAAGGGAGAGGGAAGAGAAGAAGAAAAGAGAAGAGAGGAGGGGGAAGATGGGGAGGAGGGGAGAAGAGAGAAAAAGGGAAGAGAGAAAGAGGAGAAGGAGAGCGGGAAAAAGGGGGAAAGAGAAAAAAGAAGGAGAGAAGAAAAGAGAGAGAAAAGAGAGGGGAAGAGAGAAAAGGAGAGAAGGAGAGAGAAAAGGGGAAAGAGAAAAAGGGGAAAGAAGCGGGAGGGGGAGGGAAAAAGGAGAGAGAAGTGAGGGAAGAAGGGAGAAAGAGAAAAGGAGAGAAGGAGAGAGGGGGAAAAGGAGAGAGAGAAGGAAGAGAGGAGGAAGAGAGAAAAGGGAGGAAAAGAGAAAAGAAGGAGGAGAAAGAGAAAAAGAAGGAGGGGGAAAGGGGAGAAAATGGGGGAGAGAAGAGAGAAAAGGGAGAGAGGAAGAAGAGAAGAGGGGAAAAGAAGAAAAGAGAGAGAAAGAGAGAGAAGGAGAGGAAGAGAGAGAAGAGAGGAAGGAGGGGAAAGAGAGGAAAAAGGAGAGAAAAGGGGAGGAGAGAAAAAGAGAGAGGAAAAAGAAAAAAGGGAGAGAAAGAGAGAGAAGAGAAAAAGGAGAGAGGGGAAAGAAGAGAGAAAAGGAGAGAAGAGAGAGGAGAGAAGAGAGGGGAAGAAAAGAAGAAAAGAGCAAAGAGAGAGAGAAAAAAGAGAGAAAAGAGAAGGAAAAGAAGAGAAAAGAAAAAGAGAGAGAAAAAGGGGAGAGAGAAAAAACCCGAGAAAAAGAGAGAGAAAAAGAGAAAAAGAGAGGAGAGAGAGAAAGGGGAGAAAAAAGGGGATCCGGAGAGAGAGAGAAAGAGAGAGAAAAAGGGAGAGGGGAAAAAATAAGAAGAAAGAGGATGAAAAGAGAGAGAGAAAGAGAGAAGAGGAGAAAAGAGAGGGGAGGAGAAAAGGGGAAGGAGGAGAGGAAAAAGAGAGAGAAGGAGAAAAGGAGAGAAAAGAGAGAGGGAGGGGAAGAGAAGAGAGAGAAAAAAGAGAAGAGGAGAGGAAAAAGAGGGATAAGAGGAAAAAAAAGGAGGAAAAGAAGAGAAAAGAGGGGGAAAAGAGAGGGGAAAAAGAGAGAGAGGGGAAGAGAGAGAAAAGGGAGAGAAAAGAAAAGAGAGAGAGAGAAGAGAGGAGAAAAGAGAGGGGAAAAGTGAGAGAGGGGAGAAGAGAGAAGAGGAAAAGAGAAAAGAGAAGAGAGGGGAGAGAGAGAAGAGAAGAGGGGAGAGAAAACCCCCCAGTGTTTTGGGGTCCCGCTATTACAAAATCTTCTCTCCTATAAAATCGTAACTCATGTTCACTGATCGAAGTGTTTGTATATCAAGGGGAACTTTTATTTTGTGTAATAAATTTCCATACACTTCGAAGTTTTTTTTTCCATCGTTATTTAAATTAAGTACACACAAAAAACTGATTTTATTTGGGTTTTTAATAAAACATGCTTCAAATGCGGTCAAAAGGGTTTTGTTTTTTTCCTAAATGTTTTCAGTTACTTTAAAGTTGTTAGCGGGAGAAAACCCCTAAGGGCCCGCTCTCAGAGCGGGACTGATGTTCGTTAAAGGGGATAATATAGGAGAAAATTTTGTTTTATAATGGTGGGTACAAAAAACGTTTAAAATTCCGTTAAAGCCCCCTTTATATCAACAATGCATCTCTTTAAAACTTTTTTACATATTTGGGAATAAAAAATTCCTAATGGTAAAAAAAAAAAATGGGGTGGTAGGGAAATTGGAAATTTTTCAAACGGGTTCAAAAGGGAAAAAAATCCAAAAATTTTATTCCCTTTAAGCCTTTTTAAACCACTTTTCCGAGGAAAGGGTCCCACAATTTACCCCCAGAGGGGACCCCATCCCCATAATTAAAATTTTTTATATATATATATTATACAACCACACACACCACAAGGGGAAATTTCCCGAGGGGGAAGCGGGAAAAATTTCAAAACACTGATCTCTGGCTGAAAGGGACTGAACCTTCGAACCTTAGGACAAAAGGGACGCCGTGTTTTCCAATCTACCCCCCACCCGGACCAAAACCTTGGGGGTTTAGCAGGGGCTACCGTTTGATCCCGGCCCCCAGCCTTTTAAAGGGGGAAGGGCTTACAGCTTTTCATCTCCCCCTGCATGCCTCCGTTAACCCAGAGTTTGAAAATCAAGGAAAATTTGCGGGGAAACAAAGCGAAATATAAAAACATGTTATGGATGAGGGAAAAACTGGGAAGCCCTTTTTTCCCCGAAAGAGGGGTTTCCTTTGGGTAAAAAAGTTTTAGCGGGATGCTACACGCCAAGGTATTGGTCCCGTGGGGTAGTTGGTTTAAAAAATGCTTTCCCTTTTCCTTAAAGGGTTGTGTCTCCTTCAGCCAAAAAGATAGGGTTTTAAAAAATATTTTATATATTTATATTTAAAAATATATATAAATATTTTTTCCCAAAATATTTAAAATTTATATATATTTATATATATATATATAAATTTTTATCCCCCACCACACACCCCAATTATATATTTTATATTTATACAGTGGGGGCCCCGGTTAAAGATATTTTTTCACTCAAAGTATTTTTCCGGTGCCAGTATGACCGAATTTGTTTCCCCTAAGGAAATTGTGAAATGATTAGTCCCCTTTTAGACCCCCAAAAATACATGTACAAACGCCCCTTTCATAAATACACTTACATAAATTTGGTTTTGCATTTGGAGGTAAACGTTATGCGGAGGTCCCCTGCTGTCACAGGTTTTTAATGAATTTAAGCAAAAACTTCACCCTTGCTGAGGGCAGTAAAACGAGACCAAAACCTCCCTTTAGTGAAAGGGTGGATTCCCGAGTGAAAAACGTTTAACGGTTTCACCTATTTACTTCGGGTTTTTGTTTTAATATTCATGAAAAGGGGGGATATTTTAAGCGGATTCAAGTTAGACAAAGTTGGGATGAGTGGAACAAAATCCCGGAGTTTGCGTCACCCGAAACGAGACTTTTCGACAAGCTAGAATAGGGCCCGTAGGCACTGCAGAAGACCCCAAATGGTCCAGGCCCGCCAGCCCACCCTGGGTCAGTTGGCCCCCGCTGCCCGTGCTCCCCCCTAACATTCTAAGAGTTATCACTCCTACGAAGGGGGACATTTAAGTTAACCCAAATTTAAGGAAATTTTTCCATAACTTTGGCCCCGAGAGTTTACACCCCTCATTAGCCCTTTTTAAAAAAGGAAATTTAAAAAATTGTCGACAAATTAGAAAACAGGGCCCTCAAAAGGGGCTTAAAATCCATCAACCTTTTTTCCCAGCAAAAAAATTTAAAAAAATGTTGCCAGAATATATGTTTAAAAAAATGTTGACCCGCGGGGAAAAAGAGAAGGCTTTTAAGCAGCTTTGTTTTTTGTTCCAGACCCCAAACGGTTGGGCAAGGGTTTCGAGAATGTGAATTGGGAAAACAAAAAATAAGGGAAATTGGGGCCCCTTTAAACCCCCGAGCGCCTGCTTTCACGCCCCCCCCTGCTTTAAAAAAAATTTAAATTAAAAAATTTAAAAAAAAATAAAATTTATTAACCCACAAATGAAAAAGTTGACATAAGAAAAGGGTTTTTCCCAAATGGATTTGAAAAACTTTTATTATGTATTTTTAAAATGCAGGACAAAACCCCGGACGGGGGGTGGAAACTAAAACCCCCCCCCCCGTGGTTGTCCTGATAGTTAAAAATCGCCTGTCTGCGATTGTTTGGATAATTATTATTTTTATATATAATTATATATATATTATATATATATATTTTATATTATAATATATATATTATATTAAATTTTGCGAAGGAAGTCAAGGGGTAGGTAGTCAGGGGGCCCGTCTTTTAAAACTATTGCCCAAAAAAACCACAGTACGGTGGGGGGGGTTAGAACCCCTGGTGAGCGAGTCCTTAAAAACTCCAGGCCAGTGGTGAGTAGAGTCAGGGCCCGTGATGTCAGGTGCTTGATAAAACCCGCGTCCCTGGTAAAATGTGTGCGGGGGTAGAATAGCTTGAAAAATCCCGTGACTTAAAATGCCCCAGCCCATCAACACTGCGGGGGAAAATATGCAAATTTGAAAGGGGCAACCCACTTTAAAAAGGAGAAGGCATTTCGAAGGGCAAACAGTCTTGCCCTTTCGGTTTTAGTGAAAAAAAAACCATCATAAAAGTTCAAAAGCGGAAAAAAAAAAAATCCCTCTTTGACACTGAAACGAAAAGTCTAATAAACCAAAAAAAAAACTACCCCCCGTGTTGTGGGTAGTTTTTTTTTGCCCTTTTAAAATTTGAAAACGAACGAAGAAAAATAGCAAAATAAGAGTAAAAAGAAAAAACATTAAAAGGGTAAATTTTTGACGAAAGGCCCCACAATTTAAAAACCCCAAATACAAAGCCAAAAATTGCTTCTTCCATTCAAGGAGCTCTGCTTTAAACGCACTGTCCCGCCCCACACCCTAGGTTTGATAAGATTTGTCAGGGAAAAATGTAAATAAAAGGTTTTAAAATACCGACCCCAATGGGAAAAAATAAACCCCACTGCAGTATAATGTGGGTCCCTTTTTTGACTACGTTTCGCCCACAAAGTGGGCTTTTTCAAGTCACAAAACCCGGTAGATCTGTTTTTGACTTGAAAAAGGGGCCCGTGTTTTTCAGGGAAAATTAAATGTTTCCCGACGCGGGTCTTAGTCATACGATAACCGCCCCGGAGCTTTTTATTGGGCAGGGCCCCCAACCCGTTAAACCCGTCCCCCCCCCTCCCCCCCCTCCTCTCCCAAAAAATTTAAAGGAAAATTTTTTTTCTGACTCCTATATTAAACCAAAAATTTTAAAAAAAGCTGTAAAAATTAGGGAAAGAGGACACTAACAAAGGGGACAATTAAAAGACGGAAAAATACACAAATAACCCCCCACAGGAGAAGGGTATGACGGGGTGCCCAGTTAATGGTCCCCCGCCCGGGCCGAAAAAGTCAAAAGTTTTTAATTGGGCCGGGTTATTTTTTGTAGATGGGCACACGGTACATAAAAGTTCAAAATCTTTTAAAAAAGCCCTTCCCCCAAACACTAACAAAGTTTCAAGCCAAATTTTCTTTAAAATTTGGGTTTTTAAAATGAATTTAAAAAATTTTTTGTATCCTGTTAACTACAGGGCCAAAAGTTAAAAAAAATGCCCGGTTATGTTCGATATAAAATTGGGGTAACTCTTCCCCACGAAGTAGCTAAAAAAAAAAAAAAAAAAAAAAAAAAAAAAAAAAAATAAGCAAGCAAACCCCCCAGGGCATTTTTTTTGTTTTTTTTGTTTTTGGGCACGTTTTTAAAAACCAAACCGAGTGTCTACAGGATTTTGGGTTTGGGGGGCACAATGTTAAATTGCACGGCCCCAAAATACAAAATTTGAAAAAAACAGTAGCAAAACCAAAAGTAAAAATTTGTTTTTACCAACATCACGCACCAACACCCCCCCAAAACCCCCAGCAAAACCCTTCCACTTCCATAAGGAAAAGAAAAGTGAGAAAACTGCTTCTGCAGAAAAAAAAGGCCCAAGAGAAAGGGGAGAAAAAAAAGAAAAAGTCTGCTTTTTTAATTCAAGTAAGGGAGCGTTTCCTCGTGAAGTCTTTCCTATCCTGAAAATACCCCACAGTCTCCCCGTCTTCATTTTTTTTTAAAAATTTGGGTTTTCACTGATCGTGTTGACACTTTAACCCTTTCCCTCCAAAAAATTTTAAAAATTTTTTCATACCTTCCCCCCCCCCCCAAAGGGAAACAGTTTAAAATTTAAATTTAATATTTAAAATGCTAGGTGAATTTCTTTAAAAAGGGAAAAACGTTAAAAAAAGGGGAAGCCCCGTCTTAGGATAAAAAAAAAAATCAAAATTCCAAACTAAAATATATTTTGCCCTTTGTTTGCTTGGGGAGAAGGAAGGGAAAAGCAATCTTTCAGTAATTTTACAAGCGCCCCCTAAAAATATGGAAAAATATTTCCCCCAAAAAAGTTTTTGACAAAAAATGTAACATTTCTATTTAAAAAAAAAAAAATTTTGGCCCCCTGGAGTTTTCCCCCTTTAAAATAACCGTCCCCTACACCTTCATCCTTTTAAGCTACTCACCCTTTTCCCCCAACAGCCCTTCCTCCTTTGGGTTTAAATTTATCTTTACCCCTTTCCTCTTGTTACTGCCCAATTGTTTACATTTAAAAAACGATGGGGGGTTTGGGTTTGGGCAAAAATTTTGTTTTAAAAACAAGTATTAACCGCTCGGGTTCCACTTCCCTTTATTTTACGAAGTCCGTTTTTACATCTCCAGTTTTGTTCTCTACTTGCTTTTAAATTTTAAACCCCCTCATTTAAAAATTTCAATGGGCCCCAAAATGGTATAATACTAACTTGTCCCACTCTTCTAATAACCCTTAATGCTCATATTATGATGTTTTAAAAAAACCCACGAAAGTTTGAAATTCAGTTCTCAAATAATTCAACTGTTTAATTTAGTGGGGAACGTTATTAACAATTTTGCTACCCTCCAAAAGACTGATCCACCTCCCTTACCCCTCTTACCTAGAACCCATTAATAAAATAAAAAAAAAAACATGTCATTTTTTTTAAAAATTGGGAAAAAAGGTTTTTTTTCCTTCTTCAAGATTTTAAAAATTTTTGGGGTAAAAAATTTCATCGAATTTAAAGAACCCGAAGTTATATCTTAATGTTTAAACACCCGCCTTTTAACTCCTTTGGGAAAAAGGGAAACAAGTTATTTTTTTCCCTTTTCTTAGGAGGGAAAGCACTAGACCACCCAAATTTTAAAAAAAGGGAAAGGGCGGAAGGGGAAGGGCCAGGGTTTCAATTCCTTGCTAAGAAACCCCCCTTCCCGCATCAAGGAAAACCCCACTTGCAGGGCCCTTTATTTTTCAGAAACCAAAAATTTGCCCTCTTGCATCAACCCGTTTTTTTTAACCCCTTTTAAAAGCGCCCCAAAAAAAAATTATTTAAAACTTTTACAATTCTTTTCCCGGGTTTTCCAGGGAAATAGCGTTTCAAACGCAAAAAAATTTTTTACAAGACCATAAAAGATTTTTTTTTGTCATTTTTCTTTCGGGGGGCTGAGTTCCCATGCTGGAAATGTCTTCCCCGCTTACTGTGGCCCCAACTTGTGACTTTTCAGTATTGATTATGGGCTTCTCGGAGTCGTGTAGTTGGGTTTTCAGGGGGTTTGGGGTATTTTTGCTTGGGCCCCCCATTTTCTTTGTAAAACCCAATTTTTACCGATTTATAAACCTTTTAGGGCCCCAAAAAATATTACTCCCCGGGAAAATGTGTATAGTGTAGTCAATTTGGAAAAAGGGGGTCGTCCCTTTAAACAAGGTGCATATTTTTTTTTACCTTTCTCTATTTAGATTTTTTTGTCCCGAGGGTTTTTAATTTCATTAAGTTTTTACCCCTATCGGGGAACAGTAAATTGCACAACGGGCGCGCCAAAATTTCAAGCGGCGCGCACGCCTGCAACCCCCGCGCGCGGGGACCCCCGGCCCCCGGGCCCAAAACACCCGCGGGGCAAAAAACACACACAAACGTCACATTTCCTTGGGTCCCCGGAGTACGGATATAAACAACCCCACACACACACCCACCAATAAAAGGTTTCTCAAAATCATTTTTAAGAGGCCCGCAAACTGATAATTTAGCGGGGGGCCGACGTCCCCGTTTTTTTCTCAATGGGAGGGGGGAAAAATGCAATATTGCCACCATAAAAAATCGCCCTTAAAAAAATCAGAGAAGAGCATTTTTTTTAAAAAAATTTAAAGTGCCATAAATACATTTATGAAAATTTAAACTAGGTACACTGAAGTATAAATGTTTTTCCTTAAAAATTCAAAAGGGGAAAGATAAAAAATCACGAGATTTATTAGAAAAAAAAAATTTTGGTAACTGAACAGAGTAAACCCCTCCATGTAACTAATATAGCTGCAAACGATACATAACTTACTTTAAAAAGGGGCAGAGGTTTGGGAAGCCATCTTTCTGTGTATGGCTCATTTAAACCCTGTCTGCTGTTGTGCTGGGCTTTGACCTTCGCTGTCCTTTGGTTGGGGGTTGTCCTGCCAGCCCCGGCATGGTAGATTTTAAAAGGGGTGTGCAGTGTTCAAGTAAAAAAAGTATCCCTTCAAGAAAAAGGTAAAAAAAAACCCAAAATTTCTGGGCGGTGGGCGATCATCCCTGTTTTTTAGCACGCTAATGAAAAAACCAAGGGGCCTTTGGGGATTCGATTAGATTTTTCCACCCAAGTGGCTAGTTTTTTGTGCACCCTTTATCCCCTTATGGCGGTTTGAGCAAAAAGGGATTGGATTTCAAAGGGGAGCGAAAAAGTTGCCCAATAAAATTTTCAATTAGTTTTAACCCTATTGTTTTACTTAAAAATTTGTCTGTAATTCTCCCCAAAATTAATACACCGCAATTATTCAGAAAAAACTGGGCACGATATAACGAAGTTGATTCGTCCAGCCCCACAAGACTGCTAGGTTAAGGGGTCCAAGCAAACCCCACCTTCGCGCACATACAAGACAACCCGCAGAAGCGCTTTTTACTGGTGACAAAGTGGTCCCCTGTGTAGAAAAATAATTTTCCATCCCCCCCAGACAAACTTCAATACCCGTAAAATTTATGAAAAGTAAAAATTTTTAAACATTTTAAATTAATGTGGATTTTAAAAAAATTTAAAAAACATTAAAAAAATAATCCCATACTGAGACTTTACGGGCTTGTCCTGCAACAAAAAAATGAAAAATTAAAACCTTTTTCCCCAAAATTTTAAAACCAGCTTCGTTTACATCACGAAAAAACAACAAAACGAATTAAAAAAAAAAAGTTTGGTTTTAAATAATTTTCCTAAAAATTTCCCAAATTTAAAGGGGTTATTGGGCGGAAGAAACAAAATTGAATCTAAATTTTAAATTGATTAAAAGTTCGTGAAAACAAAGAAAAACCTGACAGCTGTTTTTTTTTTTTTTAATTAACAAATTTGGGAAAGCAGGCCCGTCCCTTTTTGGTTTTTTAAGCGAGAGATGAAGAAAAGGGGCTGGGTCCTGTCGTAGGAGAGACTGAGTGGGGGGGGGCTGTCGTGGGAGGACTGTGGGGAGGGGGGGGGGCCCGTCAGTTGGGGGAAGTGTGGCCCTGCAAAGAGTTTTTGAATTTATTCGGGTTTTTGTCACATCCCATATAGGCTGCCTCCCACCAGGTACCGAAAAGGGTAAAGGGGTTTAAAAAATCAATTGGGGGACCAGTCGTTAAATCAGTACGTTGGGTTTGTTTTCCCAAACACAAGGGGGGAAAACTTGCCAAAACTGAAGCAAAGTTGGGTTTACTTGCGGGGAAGCATTGGGAGCTTGCCCACTTTGGGGTTTTGGGGGGAACAGGTGCCTCTCGGGGTTCCCCTTTTCCATCGTCACTTTGGGGTACACTTTTTACTGTGCATATTGTTTTTCCCTATTGTATTAGTGGGCGAAGGGGAAAAAATACATTTAGTCTGGCTGCCCAGTTTTTTTTTCCCCCAATTCCCATTATGACCAGGTTTTGCAAAATTCTTTTGTGTTTTAATACTGTGGGAGGAGGGGGTTCCCGTCAATAGAGAGATGTGGGAGGGGGTGGGAAACATGTCACTGGGGGCCCAAAACCCGTTTCGTTATTTCTTTTTATCAAAATATAAAAGGGAATTAAATTTTCAAAAACTCTGGTGTCGGGCAGAATCCCCAGCACCTTCCCAGAATTTTTTTACAAAACCCGCCCCACACATCTATCACTGACCTTGGGCCCAATGGGCTAAGAAAAAAACAGTATTTGTAAAGTTGTGCCTAACTTTACAAAGCTGGGCGGGGGAAAAATAAAGGTAGGAAATGAGGAGAGGCTTTCCCTTTGTATAAGGAAGAGAGGGGAAAAAGGGGGATAGGCCCATTCGGTACGGGAAAAAGGGTTTGCCCCAAGGGTTTAAATTTTTTAAAAAGGGCCCTTTTTTTTTTCTTTTTAAGTTTTAATATTAGGAGAATGTTGGGGGCGTTTTGTTTTTTGGGTTTTTAAAATAAGTTATTAGTTTTTTTATTTTTTTTTTTGAAAAATTTTTTGGTCGGGGAGGGGGGCCCGTTTAGTAAAAGTGACCTTACCTCTTTATAATTTTTTTTTAATTTTAGTTTCATTCTGAATCGGTTTAAAAAAGAAAAGGGAAAAGCAAAAAACAAAAGACAAAACCTTTTTACTTTTGGGTGGGTTTTGAGAGTCTTACAAATCCCTGAGCCCGGCCCCTTTGGGGGGTAGTTTTGGTGCTAAACCTGGTCAAACCCCGGGTGTTTCTGCTGGAGGTTTTTGGGACATAAAAAAACCTTATCAGTGGTCGTGTTTACGTGGGGGTCCAAGGGCCCCGAGGTGCTTTTGGGGTTTGTGTGGACGGGGTTTCCAAAAACATGGCTTGTTTGCGTGTTTTAAAAATTGGGTTTGGGGAGTTGAAGGGGGGAGGTCTTGCTTCTCCCGGAGGAAAATTGGAGGCTGAAAAGGGCCCCCTCAATGGGTCTGGGGAGGGGTGTTTTGGGGGGGGCGGAGTTGTGGGGAATTTAGGGGGTTCTAGCAGCGAGGGGCAGTCTGTTTTCTCGCTGTGGGGAGGCTGTAGTTGGGGAGGGCAAACGGCCCAGCAGGAGGAGAGCCCAGCCCTGCTTTCCAAATGGGGGAGTAGTTTACAGTAATGGAAGGGGCATCAGAGTAAGGAAAGTTAAGAGTGAAGATCTGAAGGTAGGAAATCGCTTCTCTGTTCTTCAGGATGAATGTACTTCAGTGGCCAGTGAAGGTAAGGGTACTACTGCCCCTGCTAATGGAGGTAAGCGCATTCTTGTGGTTGGTGACTCTCAGGTAAGATACATTGACCGTGGCTTTTTGTAATAGGAATAAGAAGATGAGAGATAGAGTGTGCTTCCCTGGAGCTGGTGTTGGGGACATTGTCAACAGGCTGGATAATATCATGTCAGGTAATGGGAGCAAGCCCATTATCTGTCTCAGTGCTGGTGGAAATGATATTGGAAGGGTAGGAGAGAAGAGCTGCTAGATAAGTACAGGTCAGCTATAGATTTCATTAAGTCTAAGGAGGGATCCCATCATATGTAGCATCTTGCCTAGAAGGGGAGTAGGAAATGAATGGTTGTCTAGGGCAATTGGTGTAAATTGCTGGCTAGACAGATACTGCAAGGAACTTGCAATCCATTCATTGACAACTGGAACAACTTTTATGGCAAACATGATATGTATGCAAGGGATGGGGTACATCTCTCTGGGCTGGGGTGGTAGCACTTGCAGACTCGATTGAGAAGGCCATTGGTGAAATGCCTATGATTTTAAACTGATGGAAGATAGAGGTATGGGTGTGTGTGGGAAACAAGCAGGTTGCAACACTTGGGTTGGAAACAGTAAATGTATAAAAGGCATTCAGCATGAAGTTATAAATAAAGACAATAGATCAGGTCAGCAAACAAAGGGGACAGCAGAGGGCAGCAAGGACTAGCTCCCTTAAGGTTTACTATACTAATAGCAGGAGTGTAAGAAATAAGATAGATGAGCTAAGATTAATTGCAAGTGCAGGAAACATAGATATTATGCTATAACAGAGACCTGGCTCAATCTGAAAGATAGAGAGATGCCCTCTGAATGTCACATACAAGGCTAAAATTATTCCACACTGACAGGGTCAACAGGAAAGGTGGTGGAGTAGCGATGTATGTCAGAGACAATTTAAATTGTTGTGTGTTAGACAAGATATTAAATTAGAAGCGTCAGCCACTGAATCTGTTTGGTTACAGCTTCTCGAGGGCCGAGAAAAACTAATTTTGGGTGTGATTTACAGGGCCCCAATCTTGATAGGGAGTGCAGTAAACTTCTATGGACGAAATTCGTAAGGCATCTACATACGAAAATGTTGTGCTAATGGGAGATTTCAACTATAGACAGATTGACTGGAGCAATTGACAGGAAATTTAGAGTCAGGTGACTTTCTTGATAACGATCCAGGATTGTTTTTTAAAACAGTTTGTGACAGAGCCAACTAGGGGAAATAACCTCCTTGACTTGGTTCTTGCCAGTAGGGAAACACTAATTAATAATCTTGAGTTAATGATGAGCTTGGGGAAAGTGATCACAAATCACTCAGTTTTAATATATCATGAATTCCCTAATAAGGCAATCAAGTCTCCGTCCCTGACTTTCGCTTGGCTGATTTCATAGGACTGAAAAATTACTTAGGTGGGCTGAACTGGAATGACCTGACTAAGGGTCAGGTAGGTGGTGATGGTTGCCGATATGATGCTTTCCAGGCATAGTTCTAGCTGCTCAGTCAAATTTATTTCCAAATAGGGAAATCAGATCAAACAAAAATGATCCTAAATGGATGAACAATAGATTAAAATATCTGATTGGTCAAAAGTAGAGCATAATAGGCAAATCAAAGAGGAGAGGGCAATTGAAAATCGATATATTCAGTTAAAGAGAGAAATAAAAAGGGAATTAGAAAAGCAAAAAGAGATTATAGAGTTAAAGTTGCAAGAGAATCGAAGACTAACCCAAAAGGATTCTTTCAGGTATACAGAAGTAAGATCAGGGACAAGATAGGCCCACTCAAAGTTCCTCGGGTCAGCTCACTGACAGTGATAAGGAAATGTGTAGAATTTTTAACACATACTTCCTCTCAGTTTTTACACAGGAGGATACCACGATATTCCAGTAATGATAAATTATGTAGAACAGGTACGATAATAAACTGTGCACTATTAGGGTCACAAGTGACATGGTCCTTAGGCAAATAGATAAATTAAAACCTAACAAATCCCCAGGCCCTGATGAACTGTATGCAAGGGTTCTAAAGGAATGTAAAAGAGGTGCTTAGCACACCTTTGGCTAATCTTTTCAACATATCACTACAAACTGGCATGGTGCCAGATAAGTGGAAAATGGCAAATGTGATACCTATTTTCAAAACAGGTGACAGGTCCTTAGCTTCGAACTATAGACCAATAAGCCTAACCTCCATAGTGGGAAAATTTATGGAATCAATAATTGCCGAGGCAGTTCGTAGCCACCTTGAAAAGCATAAATTAATCAACGAATCTCAGCATGGTTTTACAAAGGGGCGTTTCCTGCCTTACGAATTTATTAACTTTTTCACTAAGGTATTTGAGGAGGTAGATCATGGTAACGAATATGATATTGTGTATATGGACTTCAGTAAGGCTTTGACAGGGTCCCACATCAGAGACTATTGAGGAAAATTAAAGCACATGGAATAGGAGGAGAAATTTTTTCCTGGATAGAGGCATGGTTGACAAATAGGCAGCAGAGAGTTTGCATAAATGGGGAGAAATCAGAGTGGGGAAGTGTCACGAGCGGTGTTCCACAGGGGTCAGTGTTGGGCCCCCTGCTGTTCACAATCTACATAAACGACATAGATGAGGGCATAAAGAGCGACATCGGCAAGTTTGCCGATGACACCAAAATAGGCCGTCGAATTCATTCTGACGAGGACATTCGAGCACTCCAGGAAGATTTGAATAGACTGATGCAGTGGTCGGAGAAGTGGCAGATGCAGTTTAATATAGACAAATGCAAAGTTCTAAATGTTGGACAGGACAATAACCATGCCACATATAAACTAAATAATGTAGATCTTAATATTACGGATTGCGAAAAAGATTTAGGAGTTCTGGTTAGCAGCGATCTGAACCAAGACAACAGTGCATAAGTGTTCGCAATAAAGCTAATAGAATCCTTGGCTTCATATCAAGAAGCATAAATAATAGGAGTCCTCAGGTTGTTCTTCAACTCTATACATCCTTGGTTAGGCCTCATTTAGATTATGCTGCACAGTTTTGGTCACCTTATTACAGAATGGATATAAATTCTCTGGAAAATGTACAAAGGAGGATGACAAAGTTGATCCCATGTATCAGAAACCTTCCCTATGAGGATAGACTAAGGGCCCTGAATCTGCACTCTCTAGAAAGACGTAGAATTAGGGGGGATATGATTGAGGTGTATAAATGGAAGACAGGAATAAATAAAGGGGATGTAAATAGTGTGCTGAAAATATCTAGCCTAGACAGGACTCGCAGCAATGGTTTTAAGTTGGAAAAATTCAGATTCAGGAAGGATATAGGAAAGTACTGGTTTGGTAATAGAGTTGTGGATGAGTGGAACAAACTCCCAAGTACAGTTATAGAGGCCAGAACGTTGTGTAGCTTTAAAAATAGGTTGGATAAATACATGAGTGGATGTGGGTGGGTGTGAGTTAGACCTGATAGCTTGTGCTACCAGGTCGGTTGCCGTGTTCCTCCCTTAAGTCAATGTGACCTGACCTGACTAGGTTGGGTGCATTGGCTTAAGCCGGTAGGAGACTTGGACCTGCCTCGCATGGGCCAGTGGGCCTTCTGCGGTGTTCCTTCGTTCTTATGTTCTTATGTTCTTAAAACAGAAGCAACAACAACCACCACCACCCTGCTCATGAAGGCATCCTGGTGCAAGGGTCAGCATATGCGCACGGAGGGCGGGAGGGCAGGGAGGGGATGCCACAAGTGCCATGAAGTCTGGTTTGGGGGGGAGGGAGGAAGGGGTCAACTCTGTAAAACAAGTGTTTTAACTCTTCCCGACTATACCAGCACCTCGTGTACCAGCCCGGCCTCAGTGTGCGTGGCTCGTACCAACGCTGTAACCCACCACAATATACTCGGCTCTGCCATACACATAAGCAGCCTATCCATCACGTTATTCCACGTTATGGGTACTGTACTACATGTATCCATAGATTTATATACCAAACAGATTGACAAGCTGCCTGCTGGAACGTCATTAACATTCAAGCAGCCTGCTGGAACGCCATTATCATTCAAGCTGCTTGCTGGAACGCCATTATCATTCAAGCTGCCTGCTGGAACGCCATTAACATTCAAGCTGCCTGCTGGCCTCTTTATGCGAACAGTACCTGTAGTTAACCTGCCCTGTGATCTCATGGTGCTCTACCTGAGCCAGGACGCGTCAAAACAGTTCAA
>NW_026507460.1:0-25510 GCF_026875155.1 Cherax quadricarinatus
ATGCGCGCAGGTTCGTCTCCCCCGGCTTAAGACAATCCCCCAAACCTAGTCAGGTCAGATCACATTCACTTAAGGATATGAACGCGACAACTGACCCGCAGCACAAGCTAGCCAGGTCCAACTCTCACTCCACCACACCCACTCATGTATTTATCCAACCTATTTTTAAAACTACACAACGTTTTAGCCTCAATAACTGTACTCGGGAGTTTGTTCCACTCATCCACAACTCTATTACCAAACCAGTACTTTCCTATATCCTTCCTGATCTGAATTTTTCCAGCTTAAAACCATTGCTGCGAGTCCTGTCTAGGCTAGATATTTTCAGCACACTATTTACATCCCCTTTATTTATTCCTGTCTTCCATTTATACACCTCGATCATATGCCCCCTAATTCTACGTCTTCGAGAGAGTGCAGATTCAGGGCCTCAGTCAATCCTTATTTAAGAATGCCTATCTTATTGGAAATAAATGGTATAAAATACCGACACATGGAAATATAAACACAAATGCAGTATAATGTGATCCTTTATTGACAACGTTTCACCCACACAGTGGGCTTTTTCAAGTCACACACTACTCAATACAGAAGAATCCTGGAATCATCGTTTATCTCTATAACCAACAATTTCAACCAGAACAATGGCTTCTATAACATAGCTGAACACTCGCCAGAAACTTCTTCATCGCTATCCACATAAGAACATAGAACACTGCAGAAGGTCTACAACTTGTCCAATACCCCTGCCAAGTACCCAAGACTCTATAACCCCACCGGTAGATCATCAGATGCAGCATTCTCCACCTGACCTCAACATTCTGAACTGACTATAAATGAACATCAAAATGGTATACAATACCGACAGGTTGTTAGTAAGACACATATGCAACAGTTAGACAACTTTATTCCGAAACGTTTCGCCTACACAGTAGGCTTCTTCAGTCGAATACAGAAAGTAGGCAGGAACAGTAGAGATGTGAAGACGATGTAATCAGTCCATCACCTTAAAGTCGTAGAATTTGAGGTTGTCAGTCCCTCGGCCTGGAGAGTTCAGTTCCATAGTCAGGAACTACTTTCTGTATTCGACTGAAGAAGCCTACTGTGTAGGCGAAACGTTTCGGAATAAAGTTGTCTAACTGTTGCATATGTGTCTTACCTAACTGACTATAAATACTCTCGTACCTTCCAACCTCAGGTAGATCCGTGTGTGACTTGAAAAAGCCCACTGTGTGGGTTGAAACGTTGTCAATAAAGGATCACATTATACTGCATTTGTGTTTATATACCTATCTTATTGCTTAGTCTGCCCGAAATGCCCTGGCATTTGTACTTAACTAATCAAAATTGCACTTACACATTGTAATCTAGCGAAAAAAACAAAATCTTTTTTTTTAATATTGGATAAATTAAAACACATGTGCAACCTTGGGTATCTTTTTTGGGGAAACGTTTCCCCACAGGGCTTCATCATCCAACAAAGGAGAATCTTAAGAAAAAGGAGAAATAAAGGAATCAGCCCCCTCAACCTTTAGTCGATGTGGTCCATCCCATCAATCTTGAATAAAAAATAGGGCTACGTGCGAAAGGAGTTTTAAAAACCCTTTTGGAAAGGAGAGGTGCAGCATCGTGGGCCCCCGTGTAACTTCTGCCCTCTCCCCTTGCCAACGGTTTAAAGCTCCTTCCAGCACTTTATCCGTTTTCAAATTCAAGATTGAGGGACGGGACCACATCGACTAAAGGTTTGGGGAACTGATTACCTAAATTCTCCCCCTTTTTCCCCAAGATTCTCCTTGTTTTGGACTGATGAAGCCACTGTTTTGGCGAAACGTTTCCTCAATAAAGATACCCAAATTTGCACATGGTCTAATTATCAACATGTGGGTTTCTCGAACCATTCATCTACAAACATTTAAATAGTGTCCTTCAGTCTATTTCCCCCCAAGGATGTAACCCCCACAACACCCAAACTAACACCAGGTACCTACTTTCTGTGGGTGAAAAACGGACATAAAAAAATGCCGACAAAAATGGAAATTAAACACAAATGAAATTAATGGGGACCCTTTTAAATTGACAACTTTTCCCGGGGCCCCCACCCCAGGAAATCTGTTTACTAAAAAACCCCACCGGTGGGCGAAACGTTTGTAAATAAAGGATAACATTATACTGCATATGTTTTTATTTTTCCCCGGGGACTTTAGGTAAAAAAACACGCCAGTATTTCCCACACGGGAGAACTACAATTTTGAAAAACACTTGTGGTTTAAAAAAGAAAAACTTCTATATATCACAAACAGCTTATAAAGAGATAAAATTTTTTTTTTGAAAAAAGTTTTTTTAAAGGGGAAAATTTGTAAAAGTTTTTTTAAGTACTCACTAAAGATGAACATTTATGCAGCAAAAGGGGGAAATTCTTTTTTTCGGGAAACTTTTCGCCACAAAAGGGGGACATAAACCAATTTACAAAAAAGGAAAGGGGGTAAGGAAAAGGGGGATTTTGGGTTACAAAAAATTTTCTTAAATACTTTTTAAACCCTTTTTGGAGGGAAGATCATTTCGACTTGGAGGGTACCATTTAAGCCCCCGCCCCCCGCCTCTTCACCTCCCCCTCACTACTCGACTAGTGGGGGGGGTACCACAAAGACCCCGCCCCCCGGCCGTTTCCACCTCACCTCCCAACTTCAAACTAGGGGTTGGTAAAACAAAAAAAATGGTTAAAATACCGACAGGTTTTTAAGGAAAGACAAAATAGAAAACATTTTAAGGGAAAACTTTATTATAAAATACCAAAAGATACCAAACCCTTTTTGCATATGTGTTTTCCCAAACACTAGTGGGGGGTACCACATGACCCCCCCCCCTTTCCCGCCTGCTTCACCTCACCTCACTATTTCCGACAGGGGGTGGAAACCACAAGGGCCCCCCGCCTCCCCCTGCTTCACCTCCCCTCACTCCCTTTCGACTATGGTTTGGTACCACTATGACCCCCCCCCCTTTCCCGCCTGTTTAAACCCCCCCCCTCACTACAGTATATAAGCCCCCGCTAGGGCCCCTATGCTGTACATTCTAAAAGATTAAATGACTGAACACATCGATTTCCCAGGCTAGGGACTGTTTAAACCTCAAACTCCCCTCCCCTTTAAAAAAGGGGGCCCTTCTTTTTTGTTTTGGGGCCCTGATGAAGCCACTGTGTGGCGAAACTTTTCCTGAATAAAGATTCCCATATGCTGCAAAAGTGTCTCAATCGTCAACTTGTCGGTTTTTCAAACCATTCATCACAACGTCAGACCTGCAGCTCAGGGGAAACTTGTTACCAAAATTCTTCAACACTTGCCCCAACCTTTGGACGAAGACCAATTTCACTAGGGGATGGTACCCCCTTTTCCCCCCGCCCCCCCGCCTGCTTCCCCCAAACCTCACTACATTATATAAGCCACGTCTAGGGCCCCATGCGGTACATTCTACAAGATTGGGACTGAACCCCTCGCCCTTCCCAGGCTGAGGGACTGTTTTACTTCAAACTCCTCCTCTCCTTACCCCCCTTCCTTTTTTGTTTGGACGATGAAGCCACTGTGTGGCGAAACGTTTCCTAAAATGAAGTTTCCCCTTATGTTGCATAAGGGCCTAAAACCTTAAACCCTTTGGGTTTTTTTCAAACCTTTCCCCTAAACGGGACGCCCACGTTGGTGACCCGAAAAATGCTAAACATATTTTTTAAAAAAATTTTACCGAGTGTAAAATACCAAAAATTTTTAATATAGCTGAAAAAGGCCCATGAAATCATGGCAAGGTCAAGGAGGTGGGGGTTTGGAGTGAAACTTAGCGGTAAGTAAGAGACTGCATGGTGGGTATTAAACTTTAAAACAGAAAACGACACCAAAATTTTACCTTTAATTTTTTTTAAAGGTTGTTTTTTGTCAATCTATCGAAGAAGTCACCTTAAATGGAAACAGGTGTTGCAAACAAACCCAGAATTTTGGATTTTTTGGTAAGAACACCTGCAAGTTGGTTTTCGAGTTTTTGTTGACTCTTACCCGGGGTTTAAAATTTTTAACTTTCCGACAAAACCCAAGCCAAAAAGGGCTGCTTAACTACTTCCCTGTGTATACGCTGGGGGAAACTCTCAGTTTATTTAAATGAAGCCCACTTTTCTGTTTGAAACCTAGCTAATACATCTCCATGGGGAGACAGGGTTAAAGTATATAACCGAGCATAATACGTCCCCATAGACGGGTATAATTTAATGTTTTTTGGGGGAGGCCTACGAATTTTTTTTTGTTATTGGAGGGAGTCAGAAACTATCTATTTTCGGGCGTCGCAAGGCTTATTTTTGCTGCCGAGCTACAAAAATCCGCCCATTATCCTAATTTACCCAAAAAAACGATTAAAAAATCATCACTCCTGGGCTTTGTAAAGGGGAAATTCCTTAAGTTGGTGTTTCTTGCTGGGTTTTAAAAGGTTTTAATGCAGGGGTTTTTTGGGTTCCCAGGAGTGGGGCCGTGAAATTTTTTGAATTTTTCATTCGGGAAGCCCTTGTAGCTGTAGCAATAGTTTCAGTGTAAAGAAGGGGCTAATTATTTTTCAAAAATTACAGGGGCAAATTTTTTAACCCACAAGGGAAACTTTTTTTTTCCCATTTTGGAAATGTGAAAAGAGAAATTGGAAAAGATTTCGGGCTTATGAACACTGTTCGGGGAGATGGGTAAGTTCTGCGTAACTTTTTTTTTTCTATATTTTAATAAAATAGAATATTCCAGCCCCTGTTTGTCTCGAAAAACCCCTTTACCACGGGTGGGGTTAAAACCCGCAAACCATAGAGTCATAAAACCCAAACCGTCGTTTTTTTTTTTTTAACCCCACTGGGCCAGCGGGCCCCTATAATAAGTTTAATCCAACAAGGTATTTTTTAAAAACACCTTTGGAAGGGTTTTAGAATGGGCCCCACCACTGGGGGACCACAAATGCAAGTTTTTATAGACGAATCTCTCGCAAAGCCTGACCGTGACAGCTCAACTCAAGTCCCCCAAACCTTTCAACATGACTCCCGGAAAGGTATATCTGCAATCATGTCACTACTTTTTTTTATGAGTCTGATTTGCTGGGCCCGGGCCCCTCCGGCGAGTGTATAGCCGGGGATATCAACCCGGTGGCACCCCTGGTGGCCCCCTTTTCCTTTTAACAGAAAATAGACATCCGTATACTGACTGGGGGCGGTATCGGAAAGGGGGTTAACCGAAAGGGGCAGGTTTTCATTACAAAAATCTGCCCCTCTAACCTACCGGTTAAATACGAACATAAAATGTTAATAATGGGTGAAAGTGGCCTTCGAGTTATGGAAATATACATACCCTGGATGGGCCCCTGAGATTTGAAATAAAATTGAGTTCAGATAACAGATTTTAAAACAGATGAAAGGGGGCCTTTTTTATCCCCCTAATGTGCTTTTTTTAATAGCCAGATTTTACCCTTTTAAAAACCTGGGGCGGAAAGGAAAGTGTTTGGGTTTTTAGAAAGACACGAAAAACAAACACTTTTAACATATTTTTTAAAAACCCTTTTTTCGGCCCTTTGGACCTTGATCACTTAGAAAGTAAATAAAGGCCCCAGGACCAAAAACGTTTTTTTCTAATAAAAAATGTTATAGTTTTTCCCTTACGTGTTTTTTCAAAAACCAATTTGCCCTTTATTTTTCCCAAAGGGTTTTTATCCCAGGAAATTCTTATATCCCCCAGTGTCGGGCCAAAAAAACAAAAAGAAAATCATCCCCACGGGGGGGGTTTTTTTAGAAACCCGGGCGATCACAGAGTCAAATCTCCAACCGATGCTTTTGCCACTGGCTAACGCTGGGGGGGGGTCTGGATTTTTATGATTTTCCTGATCGGGGGTTCTAACCCCCCCAAAGGTATGGTTTGTTTGCAATCTTTCCCTTAAACGTTTCGTGGTCAGGGCTAAAACAAGAAATTTAACGGGAAATTATTAAACCGAATAATTAATTTTTTAAATTTAAAACCCCAAAAAAAATGTAGAAATGCGCCTTTTTTTAAACGATAGGGCATTTATTTTAAATATAAGACTTATAGCAATAAGAAACCCTCCTACTTACATTTAAACTGCTTTTTAAACAGGGCAGACTTTGGGTTTGGGGAAAACCCATGTGAGCAACCTTTGGAGACTATTGCCGTAAATTTTTATCCAGCGAACGTTTTAAAATTGCTAAAAAACCCCCGGGGAGACAGTGGGGAAAAAAGGGACACTTTATTTCCAGTTCAGGACATTTTTTAAAAGGGAAAAACCTTTTTTCCGCCACGGTGGTTTTTCTTCAGTCCTAATAAAAGAGAAAACTAAAAAACACATAATATATAGTGGGGGGAGTCGGGGGAGGTGATCTGGGTAGGGGTGGTAGTAGTAGTTTTGGTAGTAGTAAGAGAAAGTATAGAAAGAAAGTAGTAGTAATGGAACTAAGGGGGTGGGAAAGAGAGGGCCCGGGCGGGCATCAAGCAACACCATTCCCCAAAGGAGGGGTTTAATATCCTCTTGCAAAAGAAATTTTTAAAATTTACGTAACTCCCGGATTTCTGTTTTTATAGTGTTACTTGACAAAAATTTAGGGGCAGTTTTAAATGCTTTTTCTCCGTCTTAATTTCCTTTTTTAAATAACTATTTTTAGTTTTAAATTGAATTTAAATGAGGTGTCCAACATCGTCTCTATTTTGAACACATTTTTTTTTTCGGTCATAAATTCGCAACTTTTTTTGTTTTTCTGCTATCCCAAATGCCCCAATTTTTGGCCTTTTTCCCCCTACTTTAAACTTTGTCAAAAACCCCCCATATGGTATATGTAGTTTCCTGCATTGTCCCAGAATCATATTTTGGTTTTTTGTATCAGGTTCCTAATATAACTCATTCCCTTTGCACAAACAACTAGTCTAAACTCGCCATCAAAATTCCTACATTTGCGCTATTTGTTAAAATTTTAACTTAAGACCCTCCTTTCTCTTTTTCTTTCCGGGCCCCTTTTTTCTTTTTTTTCCACAAAAACCTTTTACTGCCCTTGTCAAAAAAGGCCACTGGCTTTCCGATATCCACCTTTTTTTGCCTATTACTAGTTCTCCTATACCCCATATTACCCCCTTTTGGGGATTTTCACATTTTCCCGCAAAAACCCATACCAACAAACTTTTCCAATTTAAAGACCTAACATTTCCCTCCACTGCTTTGGGCCATTTCTCCCACCCCACACCAAGATAAGTAACCCCTTTCCCGGGCATACATGTAAATTTCTGCCTAGAAAGGTCCCAGTTGTAAAAGAATGTTCCCCCGATTTTCCTTACAGAAATTTGCCACCACAATTAAACCCCCAAATTGCTTTTTGAAAAACCATTCTTTTCCCCAACTCCTCCCCTTTGGGCAAAATGCCACAAAATGACGGGTTTTTCCCCCCCCTTTCCCCTCCAAATTACTCTATTGCTGACCTTTCCGCAATCAGGTCCTCACTCCTACCGGGCCAAAACATCTTTCCCTTTCCAGAAACTGAAAACAGATAATAAAAAATTGCTCCCTTTACCTCTCACGAGTCATCCAGACGGCTAACAAGACCCTTTCTTTCCCGCCCCAGAAAACAAAACTCCGCCTCCTACTCCTTTTCCTTAAACAAAGCCCTTTTCCTTACCTAATGGCTCCCCCAAAAACAAAAATTTTTTTTCCCTTCCTTGCGTCGTCCGCGTGATGCTCCGAGTGCCCGACTCACATTCGCCAGGTGAAATTACCCACTTGTAAATTCATCAAAAAGTTCTCAAAAGGGGGTTTTTCTTGGGGGGTTTCTGGGGGATGTTATTTCCACCTGCCAATGCTTTTTTTGGGTGCTGGGTTTGTGGCTTTCCCAGTAAACACTCACATTCGTCAGGTAGCACCGAGTGATTTGGAATTTTCCACGGTAGTTTTTCGGGTTTTTCTCGTTTTTTTTTTTTTCCCCCCTCTCCCAACCCCTTTTTCCCTTAAATTCAGTTTGGTTCCATTTTCCCCGGGGCCCGACCAAGCTCCCCCTTTTAAACCCTGGGGACTCACAACAAAAGGTTTCTACGAACCCCCTCTTGTTCTCCCCCGTTAATCCCCCGTATCCCATCAAAGCAACTCTGACTCTTCTCTAGCTGCTGGAAAAAGTTGTTTCAAGAGAGGGAAACCTGGTACAAAATCACAGAGAGCCACAAACGGGGTTTTTTCACAAAACTAATAAAACCCCGTCACCACCCCCTTTTTAAACCCACCCTAATATTTTTACCCCAAAAACCAAAACCACCCCAAAGGACAACACCAGTAGTGAGGGGACAAGCCCCCAAACCTCTGCGGGTAACTTTAACCCCTTGTAATGACTGAAACAATTAACGGGGGCGAAACACAAGGGAACCTCCAAACACGTATTTTTTCAGAACCCCAAAAACGCAAGCAGGTCTGACACAAAAAGGGAAATGCTTGCGAAAAAACACCTTTAAATTCACAAAAACCACTTTGATAAACTACAAAAAAACTAAAAAATTTATCGCCACAGAAGAAAAACCCCTCATACCGAAGAATCCTGGAATCATCACTTTTTTTCTAAAATCCGACAACTTAAAAACCAGAATAGGGGGGGCTTCTATAACATAGCGGGAACCACTTGCCAAAAACTTCTTCATCCAAACCCACAAAAGGGAACACTGTAAAAAGGTTTTCTCAAAAAATTTTTCCCAAATTTCCCTTTCCAAGCTCCCCAAGTTTTTGGGACCATAACCCCACTCGGAAATCAGATGCAGCATTTTTCACCTGACCTCCATTCTAAACCCGGGACAAAAAATACTGGCTTTCCCTTTCCACCCCGGGTAGTTCTTTTTTTGGGGATTTTAAAAAAAGCCCACTGTGTGGGCGAAACGAAGCAAAAAAGGATCACATTATCCCGGGCTTTTGGTTTTCAAAATTTCCACTGCCGGTATTTTATCCCAATTTTATTTCCACCCCCTTCTTGATATAAATCCCAAAATCACCCCTTACTTGTCGTTATTAGGCATTACTGTCTTGGTTGGGGTTTGCTGCTCACCAAAACCCCCAAGTCCTTTTCGCAATCTGTAGGGTAATTCTACAAAATTTAATTTAAAAAAGGGGCAAGGTTATGGCCCACCCCGAGCTTCAGAACCTTCTTCAATCTACATTGAACTGCATCTGCCACTTTTTCTGCCCAAGAATGAGTTGCAAAATCCTTCTGAATTTCCCCAAACATCTACTTTAAAATCAATTATCCTACCTATTTTTGGCCCTCGGCAAATTTGCTCAAAACACTAGAAATTTTCCTTAAACAAAAATCTTTGATAAAATTTTTAACAACAACGGGCCCAAGACTGATCCCGGGGGAACCCCCACTTTTACAGACCCCTACTTGGTTTTAAACCCCCCCATTTATGGACACTCCCCTGCTTCCGGGCAGTGAGCCATAAACCCCGATCCCCCGAGAGAAATTTTCCCCCAAAGCCTTGATCGCACTTTCTTAAAACCATTTTTGGGGCGGAACTCAATAAAAAGCCTTCCCAAAAATTCTAAGTAAATAAAATAAAATTTCTTTACCCGTGGTAAACCCCAGCCTAAAAAGTTTTAAACTGAAGAAAGTTAATAAAATTAGTTAGACAAGCCCGGGCCCTTTTGTGAATCCATGCTGAGTATAAATTAACCAAGCAATGCTTATCGAGATGGCTTCTTATAATCTAGGCAATAATTTATTTCTAGAAATTTGCCTACATTTGAGGTCAGGCTTTTTGGGGAAATTTTTAAAGGGGTTTAACGATTTGTCCCCTTTTTTTAAAAAAATAGGAATTACATTACCCCAACTTCCACAAATCAGACACTACCCCTTTTTGAAGAAAAAATTTAAAAAAATATTATTTAAAAGGTTCACAGAGTTCCTTTTGCATTCCTTAAGAACCCTTAAAAAAACCTCACCCGGCCCCGGGTTTGACTTTTTTTGTTTCAGCGGTCTATCGCTTAAACAACCATTTCACTAGTGACTGTGATTTTAACTTTTTTTAAACCCTTTTTCAGGCCCCCTTTAAAAAAAATTTAAATTTAAACTGGAATATTGTTAGTGTCCCCCCTGTGTAAAAACCGAGAGAAAATAATTATTTAAAATCGAACACATTTCTTTTCCTCTTTGCCCAGTAAGATCCCCCATAGTTTTTTTAAAAAGGGGGACCAAACTTCCCTCTAACTTTTGTTCAAATAGACCGGGAAAAAAAAACTTTTTGGGTTATTTTTCCGAACCCCAGAAACCTTTAATTTCATAGTCCCTTTTATTTTTCCCTTTCCCCTTTTTAATTCCCCTTAATGTCAATATACGATTCATAAATGACCCTCACCTCTTTTGATACCCCCTATAAATTCCTTTCTTATGCCCTAGTAGATTTTTTCAGCCTTTTAAATTCATCCATTTTGGGTCATTTCTTTTTTGATCTAATTTCTGTATAGGGGAAAAATGTTTTTTTAGCAGTATGTAAAAGTTTTCAGAAAACTGTCAAAATTGAAAAACTCTTTCTTTTCCCCAGTCAACGGGTAAGTTTTTCTCAAAAGCCCATCGTAATCTGCAAAAGAAAAAATTTTGGGGACTGTTATTTGATTTTCCCTACTATCAAATTTCCCCATTCAATGCAAAAACGAATTTGGGTTTTTTGGTCCTAGCAAAAACGTTCCTCCAAAATTTTTCAATTTTATTAAAGGGATTCTTTTTTGGCCAGAATTTAATCAAGCGGGTTTTATTCCCCCTTTGGGTGGGTTTTCCAGTCATTAAACTGCTTAAAAAAGCAATCCTGAACTATTTTGTAAAAAGTCTTATGTTTTCAAAATTCCCATTCAAAAAATTTAAATCAATATGACTAAAGTTAAAGCCCCCCTAGAATTACTCCCAATTATTGTGTTTTTGGGGCCTTTTAAAAAATTTTTCCCCATAGTATCTCCCCTTTTTCCCTACCCTAATTTTGGGGGGAGGGTAATCACACCTATAATTTTTTTTTTAAAGCCCCTCAAAAAATTCTATCCAAACAGACTCTGTGTGTGTTATTTTTCAGATTTTAATACCCTTTTTTATGAAAGATTTTAAAAGCGATCTCGGACATACAATGCCACCCCCACCCCCCTTCCCAATACTTATATCTTCTGGAACAAAAAAAAACCCCCTGAATGTAAACTTTCGGGCAGGAAAGTCCCGACTTTTTGAATTAAACCACGTCCGGAAAGGGGGGGTTTTCATCAAATGTTACCTTGCACTAGCAACTATCTCAACTCGTCCATCTTTTTCCCCTAGCCCGCGACTATTTGTGTAATATATTTTTTAAAGGGACCCTCCTTTCTCTTTCCCCTTTTCCTGCTCCTTCTGTTTTTCCCACTAAACCTTTTACGCCCCTTGTCAATTAGTGCCATTTGGCTTTCCAATATCCACCTCATTTGCCTATTTCAAATTTTCCTAGTACTCAAATTTTTACTACCCTGCGACTTTACTGTTTTCCCCCCCAAAAACCCCAAACACTAACTATTTCCCAGTTTAAAAAACTTAAAAAGCCCCTTTCCCCGGGTTTTGGGCCGTGTTCCCCCCCCCCACACCTAGATAAGTAACCCCATCCCCCGGGATACAAGTCCAAATTTTTGCCCTAAAAAAGGACAAATTATCAATGAATTTTTTTAAACCTCATTTTTCCCTTTTAAAAAATTTGTCCACCAGAAATTGGGCCCCAATTGCCTGGAAACCATTCATTTCCAAAATCCTCTCCTTTTGGGAAAATACCACATATGATAGGGTTCCCACCCCTTTCCCCCCAATTTCTCTATTTTCGGGCCTATACCCTTTCTAATCAGGGCTTCCACTCCTACTCCCGCCAACCTCGTTTCCTCCAGCACTGAAACAATAAATTTGGATTGCTCCCATTAAAACCCCTCATGATGTCATCCGACGGCTAACAATATCCTTTATCCCCCCGCCCCCGGGAAAAAACACTCCTGCCCCCTACTCCTTTTCCTTTAAGCAAATGCCCAATCCATGTACCTAATCTGGCCCATCCCCCCAAAAACAACAATGTTTTTTCCTTCCTTGGCGTCGTCCAAATGATGCCCCGGAAATGACTCCATTCGTTTTGGTTTGCACTAAAACCTTCACTGTGGAATTCCTCAAGACGTTTTTCCCATGGGTTTTTTGTTGGGGGTTTTCCCGGGGTGTGTCCTCACTTCAGCCAATGCTTCCTTGGGACCGTTTTGACATTCCCCAGTAGAACACCACAAAAAGTCAGGGAGCACCGAGAATGGGGGGGGGAATTTCCAAAAGTAATCTTCGGTTTCCCCCTTGTTTTTGCCCCCCTCCAACAGTCTTCTTTATCCCCAGCCCTTTGGTTTTCCCTGTTGCCCGGCCACGACCAAGCCCCCTCTTTTAAACCCGGGGGCTCACAATAGAAAATTACTTTTAAAACCTCCCTTTTTCTCCTCCGTTAATCGCGATATCTTTTTGCCCTTTGCAACCCTAAGCTCTTCTTTTTAGCTGCTGGTAAAGTTTTCTCAAAAGAGGAAAAGGGGGTTTTGTGGGGGGGGGGCTTGGACTTCCCAAGCGGGGTTTTGAAGGAGTAATGAGACGAATGATATTTGGGACCTGACGAGCTGGTGGAGTGTGAGCAGGGGAATAAATTTGTGAAGGATTTAGGGAAAAAATGCATTTTATATGGCTGGAAATCGATCCTGGAAATGGGAAATACAAAAGCCTGCATTTAAAAAGGGGGGGTTCGGGGTTTAGCCAAAATTTGGAGGGATATATTGTGTACTTTATACGTATATGCTTCTAAACTGTTTTTGTTCTGAAAAACCTCTGCAAAAACAGTGATTTTGTGTGAGTGTGGTGAAATTGTTTTAATGATGAAAATATTTTTCTTTTTGGGGATTTTTTTTCTTTTTTTGGGGCAACTGGGCCCCGGGGGGAGATGGGGCCCACTTTTTTAAAATGATAAAAATTTTTAATAAAAACAATAAAAATTTAAAAATATCTTTAATTTTTACAAGTAAAATGAAAAAGGGAACAATTTCATGTACAAGGTATCCCAATTTCAAATTTTCAAGGAAAAACAATACATGTACAAGGTATCAAGAACATGTACAAGGAAAACAAAACATGTACAAATTTTACAAGTACATGGAAAAAAGGGATACAATTTCAAGTACAAGGTATCCAAGTACATGAAAAAGGAATAAAAAGTACATGTCAATT
Organism: Cherax quadricarinatus; assembly: GCF_026875155.1. NCBI lineage: Eukaryota > Metazoa > Arthropoda > Malacostraca > Decapoda > Parastacidae > Cherax > Cherax quadricarinatus. The sequence continues at coordinate 13,259 of NW_026507460.1, forward strand.
TAAAAACAAGTACATGTAAAAAGGTATACAAGTACATGGTACAAGGTATACCAGTAAAAGTACAAGGGAATACCAGAAAATTACAAGGTTTTCCCAATTTCATTACAAGGGTTTTTAAAAAAACATGAAAAAGGTATAAAAATACATGTACAAGGGGTACAAAACATTTTCAAGGTATAAAAGACCATAGCTACATTTAATTTAACCCTACTACAATTTGAAACCGCTTGTTATTCTGAGCATTTCCCCCGTTTTTGTTCCCCCGGAAGCAACCCCCACCATCCCCCAAAAACCCCGGGGTGACCCACAAACCTTTTCCCTAAACCCAGGATGTGACCCACACCGGTTCCCCCCCCCCCCTAACAAACCCCGGAAAGTGACCCACAAACCCGTCCACTAACACCCAGGATTGACCCACACCAATCCACTAACACCCCCGGATTCGACCCATACCAGTCCACAAAAACCCAGGGTGCGAAACCCCTACCATCCACAAACCCCCCAGGATTTGACCCACACCATTTCCCCTAAAAACCCCCGGAAATTTTACCCACCCCCGTCCCCCCTAACACCCCCGGATGTGACCCACACCAGTCCACTAACACCCGGATGTGGGCCCACACCATCCACTAACACCCAAGGGTGACCCACACCATCCAAATAACACCCAGGGTGTGACCCACACCAAACCACTAACACCCCCGGAACCCAAAACCCCTACCAGTCCCTAAAACCCAGGATGCACCCCCTACCAGTTTCCCCTAACACTCAAAGGGGTGACCCACACCAGTCCACTAACACCCAGGATGTGACCCACACCAGTCCACAAAAAAACCCCGGAAAGGGGACCCAAAACCCTCCCCCAAAAACCCAGGATGCGACCCCAAACCCTCCACTAACACCCAGGAAAGCGACCCATTTCCATCCACTAACACCCAGGGTGCGACCCCCACCTTTCCCCTAACACCCAGGAAGTGACCCCACACCAGCCACTAACACCCAGATGTACCCACAAACCCGTCCACTAACACCCAGGGTGTGACCCACACCAGTTTCCCCTAACAAACCCCGGGGTGTTGGGCCCACACCATTCCCCTAACACCCAGGTGGGCCCCCCACACCATCCCCTAACACCCAGGATGCCACCCCAAACCCCGTCCACCCAACACCCCCGGGGTGCCACCCACAAACCCGTCCACAAAAACCCAGGAACCCACCCACACCCGTCCACTAACCCCAGGACCTATTTTTTTCTGATTTGGGGAAAAAGGGACAAGGACAGCAATTTCTTAGGAAACCCCGCCCTAAATGTTTTCCCCGCAGTAAAAAGAGGAAATTCGATCTCCGGGCCTCAGTGTTTGAGCCCGATTTCGCTAGCGATCGAGCTAAGGTTTAAGGGTGGGAGAGATGCCCGTAGGGAAAAGAGAAACAAAAAGAGTAGGGGAGTGGGAAAACCCGGGGAAAAAAACAAAGGAGAAAAAAGAAGGGGAGAGATGGCAAGGGGGAAAACAGGATGAAAGGGGAAAGAGAAAATTTGCTGGATACTTTATAGTGAGTTTTTGGGGGAGGGGGGGTTTTTGGGTGAAGTGAGTTATGGGGAAAGGGGGGGGGGGGGGGGGGGGGATTAAGTGAGGAAGATAATGGGTTTAAAAACCGGGGAGTGAAGGAGGGAAAAAGTTTGAGAAAAGGGGAATCGGAAGTGATGAAAAAGGAAGGGAAAAGGAAGAGTGGGAGTTTTAAGGGGGGGAAGAGGTTTTAGTGAGGGGGGGAATGTGAGAAATGAATTTTTGGGGGGAAATGTGAGAGTGAGTGAGGAGGGAATGTGAGATTTAGGGAGGGAATGTGAAGTGAATGAAAGGGGGAATTGAAAGTGAGTGAAGGGGTGAAAAGGGAGAGTTTAGTGAAGGGGGAATGTGGGGGTGAATGAGGGGGGAAATGGGAGAGTGAGGGAGGGAAAGTGAGAGTGAATGAAGGAGTGAATGTGAGAGTGAGTGAAAGGGGGGGAATGTGAGATGATTTGGGGAGGGAAAAGTGAGAGTGAGTGAAGGGGGGGAATGTGAAGTGAGTGGGGAGGGAATGTGAGAGTGAGTGAGGGAGGGAATGTGAAGGGGAGGGGAGGGGGGGAATTTTGAGAGTGAGTGAGGGAGGAATGTGAGAGTGAGGAGGGAAAGGGAAGGGGAAGAAGGGGTAATGTGAGAGGAGTGAAGGAGGGAAATTTTGGGGAAATGAGGGAGGGAAGTGGTTTATGAAGGAGGGAAAAGTGGGGGGTTTGAGTGAAAAGGGAAAGTGAGAGTGAATGAGGGGGGGAATATTTAAAGTGGTTTTAGTGAGGGAGGGAATGTGAAAGGGAGGGAAGGGAAAGTGAGTGTGGAGGGAATGGACAGGAGTGTTGGGAGGGAATTTTGACATGGGGGTGGTAGGGAATGGACAGTGAGTGAGGGAGGGAAGTGAAAAGGGGGGTAAGGGGAAAGTGAAGGTGATGAAGGGGGGGAATGGAAAGGGATGAAGGAGGGAATGTGACAGTGAGGGAAAGGGGAAAGTGACGTGGGGGGAGGGAATGTTTAAGTGAGTGAGGGAGGGAATGTGACGGTGAGTGAGGGAGGGAATGTGAGAGTGAATGAGGGAAGGGGGAAAGTGACAATGAGTGATGAGGGGAAAGTGACAGTGAGTGAGGGAAGGAATGTGACAGTGAGTGAGGGGTGAATTTGACAGTGAGTGAGGGAGGGAATGTGACAGTGAGTGAGGGGGGGAATGTGAAAAGTGAGTGGGGAGGGGGTAGACAGTGAGTGAGGAGGGAAAAGTACAGGAGGGGGGGAGGGAAAGTGACCCGTGAGTGAGGGGGGTGAATTGACAGTGGTGAGGTAAAGGGGGGAAAGGAAAGGGGAGTGCGGGGGGGAAAAGGTTTTTAAGTGAGGGGAGGAGGGGAATTTTGACAGTGAATGAGGGGGGGAATGGAGAGTGAAAAGAGGGGGAATGTGAGAGTGAAATGAAGGGGGGAAGGGGAGAGTGAGTGAAGGAGGGGAAAGTGAGAGTGAGTGAAGGAGGGAAAGTGGGGAAAATTGAGTGAAGGGGGGAATGTAGAGGAGTGGGAAGGGGGGAATGTGAGAGTGGTGAAGGGGGGAAAAGTGAGAGTGATGAAGGGGGGAATGTGAAGTGAGTGAAAGGGGGGAATGTGAGAGGAGGAAGGGGGGAATTTGAGAGTGTGGGGGGGAATGGGTGGGGAGGGGTTTTTTTAAGTGAGTGGGGGGGAATTTTGAGAGTGAATGAGAAGGGGAAAGTGGGCAAGGTGGTGGGGGTTTTTTAAAAGGTGGGGGGTGTGATGGGTGAGGGGGTTGGTTTGAAAGTGGGGTTTGGGAAAGGGGGGTGGGTGTTTGGGGAATTGGGGTTGGGTAATTAAGGAAGGAGGGAGGGGGGAATGTGGTGGGAGGGGAAAATTTTAAATGAGGGAGTGGGAAGGGGACAAAGGGGGTTGGGGGTTTTTGAATGAGGGGGGAGGGGTTTTGAATGAGTGGGGGGGGATGTGAAGTGAGGGGGAGGGGGTGTGAAAGGAGGGAAAGGGGATTTGAAGTGGTTTTTGGGGGGGATTTTGAAATGGGGTTGGGGGGTTTTTAAATTTTATTTGTTTGAAAAAAATTTGGGGGGTGAGTTTAAGGAAAATTTAAATTAAAAATTTATTGAAAAAGGGTCCCCCCTTTTCTTTTCAAAAAAGATTGTAAAAAAAAAAGGTAGGGAAGGGGTTGGGAAAAATGGCAATTATGGGAAATTTAAAGGGCCCGGGGCGTTTAAACCCCTGGCCACTGGCAACCCAAAAAATTCATCGGGACATCAAATTGGGAAAGTTATGTTGTAACAGCTGGTTTTATGCCCCACACCCTGGGGCTGTAGTTTTACTAGGGCACTTGCCATGGGTTCTAACCCCCCCCCAAAACCCGGTTTGTGTACATCACTTGCCATGGGTTTTTAACCCCATCCTTACCCCCCCGGTTTTTTGTAAAATCCCCTTGCCATGGGGTTTTAAACCCCCCCTTACCTGGTTTTTTGTACATCACTTGCCATGGGTTTCCCAACCCCACCTAACCCCCGGTTTTTGACATTTTCCTTTCCATGGGTTCAAAACCCCATCCTTACCCTTTTTGTGTAAAATCACTTTCCATGGGTTTTAAAACCCCCTCCCCTTTCCCCCGGTTTTTTGTACATCACTTGCCATGGGTTCTAACCCCCCTCCTTACCCTGGTTTTTTGTACAAACACTTTTCCCGGGGTTTTAAAACCCCCTCCTTTTCCCTGGTTTTGTGTAAAATCACTTTCCAGGGTTTTTTAAAAACCCCAAACCTTACCCTGGTTTGGTTTCAAATTTTTGTTTTATTACGGGAATTAAAAATTCCGGGCCCGGGGTAAACCCATCCTTGGGGTTGGCTCACCTGGTTTTGGGTTTTGGGTCACCTAACAGGGGTTGGCTCACCTGAAATTTAAAACTGGCTCACCTGATCTGGTTTTTGGGTCAAACCTTAAAACAGGGGTTGGGTCACCCCGATCAGGGGTTGGCTCACCTGATCAGGGCTTTTGGGTCACATAATCAGGGGTTGGCTCACCTGACCAGGGGTTGGCTAACCTGATCCGGGTGGCCCACCTGATCAAGGGGTTGGGTCCCTGATTTAGGCTTGTTTCACCTGATCCCGGCTTAGGGTCATCTGAAACAGGGGTTGGGGAACCGATCAAGGTTTGTTTTCACCTGACAAAGCTTTACTCACCGATCAGGGCTTTGGGTCCCCTGAAACCCGGGGTTACTCATCTGATCAGGGCTTTGGGTCACTTGATCAGGGCTTGGCTCAATGAAACAAAGGGTTGACTTTACCTGATTTAGGGCTTGGGGTCACCTGATTAAGGCCTTTGGGTCACCTTTTCAGGGGTTTACTCACCTGATCAGGGCCCTTTTGGGTCCCCCTGAACAGGGCTTTGGGGCACCTGATTAGAGCTTGGCTCACCTGATCAGGGTACAGCTCCCCCTGATTAGGGGTTGTTTCAAACCCGAAACAAAGGGTTGGCTCATCTGATTAGGGGTTGGCTCACCTGATCAAAAACTTTTGGGGTCACCTGATCAGAGCTTAGCTCACCTGATCAGAGCTTAGCTCACCTGTTTAGAGCTTACTCCCCCTGGGTCAAGGGGTTTTTTTTTACTTGATCGGGGTTTGGGTTTTCCCGATCAAACTTTGGGTCACCCGATCAAGATTTTGCTCATCTGATCAATCTTTGGGGGCCCCCAATCAGGGCTTGGATCACCGATCAGGGCCCTTGGATCACCTATCAGGGCTTTTTGGGCCCCCCGATCAGGGGTTGTTTTTACCCTGATCAGGGGTTTTCTCGCCTGATCAGGGCTTTTGGGTCACCCCGATCAGGATTTGGCTCGCCTGATCCAAACTTGGCCCCCCTATCAGAAACTTAGCTCACCCCGATCATGTTCGGTTTTACCTGATCAGGGCTCGGCTCACCTGATCAGGGCTCGGCTCAAACCCATCAGGGGTCGGCTCACCTGATCCCGGCTTAGCCGCCTGATCAGGGCTTAGCCAACTGATCAGGGCTTTTGGGTCACCTGGGTCAGGGGTTTTGCTCCCCCCTTATTTTGGGGGTTAAACTTCCTGACAGGGGTCGGTTTTACCTGATCCGGGGTTTAAACTTTACCTACAGGCTCGGGGCCCCCTGAACAGGGGTTAAACCACCTGATCAGGGCTTTGGGTCACCTGATCAGGGGGTTAGCTCCCCCTGATCAGGGGTCGCTCACCCGATCAGGGGGTTAAACTCACCCAAACAGGGCTCGGTTTTACCTGGGTCAGGGGTCGGTTTTCCCTTTATCAAGGGGTTAGCTCACCTGATCAGGGCTCGGTTTTACCTGACAGGGCTCCCTCCCCCTGAAACAGGGCTTACTTAACCCGTCAGGGGGCCCCCTCACCTGATCAGGGGTTTTGGGACACCTGATCAGGCTTACTCACCTGCCCGGGCCCTTTGCTCACCCGATCATGGCCGGCTCACCTAAAAACCCTCAACGGGGGGTCGTGATAAAACAAAAAAGAATTAAGCTCACCGAGATTTTTTTACCTCCCAGAGGGAAAAAAAAATTATTTTCCTTTTGATCCCCCCCATAAAATTCATAAGAAAAAACCCCCGTAACTCTGACTTTTTTTTGGGCCCCCAAAGTTTTTCAAATTTTTAAATAAATTTCAAATTTAATTGGGCAAGGGGGTATAATATTTGGGGCCCGAAAAGGAATTAGACTAAATTTGGGGTTTTCATTTTTTGCTTTCACGCTATTAAATCGTTAAATTCAGACAGTTGTTTCCCCGTGTACATCAACATCTCCTGTAATAAAAAAAAATAATAATAAAAATCCCAAAAATAATAAAAGGGGGAAGCCTGGGAAAGGGGTTTGGGGGAAGGGGGTAAAGGAGGGTTTTTTGTGCGAGGGGTTGGACTTCCGCAGGGATGCATGACGTGTTTGAAAGGATTTAAGGGGACAAAAAGGTTTTTTTTTTCTTGACGTTTTGTTGGAGTGTGAGCAAAGTAACATTTTTTGGGAAAGGGGGTTTAGGGAACACCGGCAGGCCGGACTTTAAATCCTGGAGATGGGGAATACATGCCTGCACTTTTGGGAAAGGGGGGGTGTTAATGTTTTCAGTTTAAAAACTGTATTTTAAAGCAAAACCCCTTTTGGCAAGACCGGATAGTGAATGATGGTGAAAGTTTCTTTTTCCCGGCCCCCTTCCCTTTTTTGGGCCAAACCCGCCTTTTTTGGGGCCCCCCTCCTTGGTGGCCACCCGCCTTGGTGGCCACCCTGCCTTGGGGGCCACCCCCCGCCTTGGTGGCCCCCCCCGCCTTGGTGGCCACCCTGGGCCTTTTTGGAAACCCTTCCTTGGTGGCCACCCTTTCCTTGGTGGCCACCCTGCCTTAAAATGGCCAAACCCCGCCCTTTGTGCCAACCCTCCTTGGGCCACCCTGGGCCCTTTGGGGACCCACCCCCCCCCCTTGGTGACCAAACCCCGGGCCCTTTGGGTTGGGGCCCCCCTTCCCTTTTTTTTCCACCCGCCTTGGTTTGGCCCCCCCCTGCCTTGGGGGCCACCCTGCCCCTTGGTTTGGGCCCCCCCCTGCCTTTGGGGGCCCCCCCCTGCCTTGGGGGCCAACCCCCCGCCTTTGTTGCCCACCCGCCTTGGTGGGCCCCCCTGCCTTATTGGGCCCCCCGGGCCCTTTGTGACCACCCGCCCTTTGGGGCCCCCCCGCCTTGGGGGGCCCCCCCGCCTTTGTGGCCACCCTGCCTTAGTGGGCCCCCCTGCCTTGGTGGGCCCCCCTGCCTTTTGCCCACCCTGCCCCCATTTCCCACCCTGCCCTTTGGCCCACCCGGCCCCAAAGGGGCCCCCCTGCCTTATGGCCACCCGCCTTAGGGGGCCCCCCCCTGCCTTAGTGGCCAACCTTTCCCTTGGGTGGCCACCCGGGCCCTTGGGGGGGCCACCCTGCCTTGGGGCCCCCTGGGCCCTTTTGGGGGCCACCCTGCCTTGGTTGGGCCCCCCTGCCTTTGGGGGCCACCCTGCCTTGGTTTTCCACCCCCCCTTAAATGGCCCCCCCTGCCTTAGTGGGGCCCCCCTTCCTTGGTGGCCACCCCGCCTTGGGGGCCACCCTCCTTAGTGGCCCCCCCTGCCTTGGTGGGGAAACGGCCGTGAATAATAAAAAAAAAAAGTAAAATAATAATGATAATTACAATAATAAAAATAATAGTAAAAAATTTTTTAAAAATTTTCAGTAATAATAATAATTTAAAAATTAAATAAAAATAATAATAATAAAATAATAAAACAATAAAAATTACAATAATAATAATAAAAAATAATAATTTAAAAAAAATAAATTTCAATAGTAAAAATAATAAAATAAAAATAATAATAATAAAAATAATAATAATAATAATAATAATAAACTTGATTTCTTCGTTAAATTTTTAAAAGTGTATAATCAAACTTACCCCCAGTTACATGGGTTTTCTTGAGACTCCCCCGTTACGGGGAGAGCCCTTAAAGGGAAATTTTTGCAATTTTGTCCCCCGGATGCGACCCCCCAAACCCGTCTACTAACACCCCAGGTACCCGTTGTAAAGCTAGTGGGAAAAACGGGAGGGAAAAAACCCCGGGCCCAAATTTTTCCCACCGGGAAAACCAAAGGTTTGAACCCACGGACCTCAGTTTGTGAGCCGAGTTTCAAATTTCACTAGCAAACCGAGCTCCACTTTCCCAGCTTCCCCACGCTTTGACGATGATCCCAAGGGGCAAGGTTGTATTCCGGGAAAAACGGGGACAAAAAGGGAAAGGGCTATACCCCAATGCCCAATTTTTTCCCACTGTAAAAAAGGTCCTTGGGGGCTGGTGGGGGGGAGACACCAGGGGGGGGTGAATTAAAAAACCCCCTTTTAAAAGGGGACAGCACTGTAAAATTTTAACAAAAACTATAGCACAAGGGGGGCTGAAAAAGAAAACCCCACAATAGGGACAGCAGCTGTAAATAAAAACCCTCTAAAAACACAGGCCCGCTGAAATGAACACACAAAATATAGGCACAGCAGCGAAAAACAACACTTCTAGAAAAAACGGGGGCTTTTAAAACAAAACTCTAGAGAGACAGGACGGGAAATCAACACACTCTAGGGGACAGGAGCTGAAGCCAACCCCCACCTAGAGGGGGCAAAGGGGCTGTAAGCCAACACACTGGGACTGAAATTTCCCCAAAAGGGGTGTTTGGGGGAAATCAGTCCCCACCAAGATCGACCCAATCATCTATAAAGTTAGGGCTGATTTTCTTCCCAACTCCTGTCATAATCATTTTTCTTTTATATTGGAAATGAAGAAGTCACTTTTGTGGGGAACTTTCCACAATAAAGACACCCTAGTGTTTTCAAAATGTGTCAAACCCCCCACTCGTATTATTTTTTGCACTGATGTCACTATGGGCCCGTATAAGTTGAATCATGTACTTTCAGAAAATAATCATTAATAATAATGATTTATTATTATTATTAAAAGTGATAAAATAATTAAAAATAGTTAAAAAAAATACTTATTATAATTTAAATATTATTTTAATATTATAAAATTTTTTATCATTATCATTATCCCTTTTTTCCCCCTCCCTTCCGATTTTTCCCCCCCCTTTTCCAAAACAATTTATTCCCCTTTTCCTATCCCCTTTTTTTTTTTTTCCTTTTGGGGTTCCCTTTGTTTTCCCCCTTTTCCGTTTGTTTTTCCCTCTTTTCCCGCCTTTTTTCCCCCTTCCCCGTTTCTATCCGCCCTTAAATTTCACCCTTACCCCTTCCCTTCCCCGGGTTTTTTTCCCCCCCCCAAAACGGGCTTTCCCCTCTTTTTCACTTCCCCCCCTTGGGGGGGCCCAAACCCCTTTTTTTTTTTTCTCTTTTCCCCCCCTTTTTTCGGTTTTTTTTTTCTCCTTTTTTTCCCCTTTTTTTTTTTTTTTGGCTTTTTTCCTTTCCCCTGCCCCTTTTTTCCTTTCCCCCCCCCGTTTTTTTTTTTTTTTCCTTTTTTTGTTTTCTTTTTCGTTCATTAAAATTTTTTTTTTATTATTTGTGTTTTTTTTTTTTTAAAAAAAAATTTTTTTTGTTTTTTTCTTTTTTTTCTTCTTTCTTTTTTTTTTTTTTTTTTTTTTTCTTTTTTTTTAAAAAGTTTTTCCCCCCCCCTTTTTTCCCTTAACAAAAATTTCCCCCGGTCCCCCTTTTTTTCCCTTTGCTTTTCTTTCCCCTTTTTTTTCCCTTTTCCCGTTTCCCCCGATTTCCTTTTCCCCTTTTTTTTCCCCCTTTTCCTGGGTTTTCTAAAAAAAATTTTTTTTTTTACAATTTTTATATTTTTTTTTTTTTTATCCCCCTCCCCTTCCTTTTAAATTTAAAAACCGGGGTTTTTAATTTTTTTTTTCCCCTTCCCCTTTGCTCTTTTTTTTTTAATCTTCCCCCCTCTTTTTAAATTTTTTCCCCCCTTTTTTGTTTCTTTTTTCTTTCTTTTCTTCGTTCCCCCTTTTCCTTTTTTTTCTGTTTCTTGTCTTTTTATTTTTTTTTTTGCCTTAATCTTTTTTCCCCCTTTTTTTTTTTCCCCCCCTTTTTTTTCTCTCTTTTTTTTCTTTCTTTCTCAGTCTTTTTTCTCCTTATCTTGCTCTCCTTTCTTTTTTCTTCTCTTTTCCCTTTTTCTCTTTCTCGTTTCCTTTTCTTACCCCGGTTTTCCTCCTTTTTTTTTTTTTCTTTCTTTCTCCCCAGCCCCCTGGTTCTTTTTTTGCTTGTCTTCTCTTTTCTCTAATCTTTCAAAGTCTTCTAAACTTTTTTTTTTGGGTTTATCTGCCGTCTCCTCTTTTTTTTTTTCTTGGGTTTAAACTTCTTTATTTTCCGGCCCCCCCCCTTTTCTCTAAAAAAAACCCGTGTGGGGGGTTTTTTTTTCCTAAACCCTCCCTTCCCCTTTTTTGGGGGGCCTTTTAAACCTGTTTTTCCATCTTTTCTTCCTTTTCCTCTCTCCCTTTTCAAAAAAGCCCCTTCTTTTTTCTTCCTTTGTTTCTCTTAACTTTTCTTCTCCCCCCCCCCTAAAAATTTTAATGGGGACGTTACAGTTTAAGTATTTTTTTTTTAAACACTTTCTTATTGTAAAACCTCTGTTGGCGAAAGTTTAAAAAAAGCCCAAATTTCATATTTTTACCTAAATTTGATATTTTTTCAGCCTATTTTGGGAAAAAGTCCACATTGAGGAAAAATGCAAATTTTAAAAAAGGGGTTTGTAGAAGGGGCGGGGGATCACAGAGCCACCACTGGTAAAAGGTCTTGCCCAAAGTTTGGAAAAGTCGGAATTTTAAAGATTTTTAAATTAAACCCAAAATAAAAATTTTTGGGGTGTGCCCCTCGGGAACGTTCTTAGGGGAGAGGTTTTTTTTAGGGAATTGGATCTGTGCTCCGGGTTTCCCCAATTAAGCCTTAATGCCCTTCCCACATCCCCCCCCCGGGGCTGTTTAATCCTCCGGGTTTAGCGCTTCCCCTTAATTATAAATAATACGTGGCGTGAACGCTTTTGATGTGAAGTGATTCAGAACGAGGATGTACTTGTCAAACCATCGTTAAATAGTTGTGCGGTAGGCCCTTTACACCCAAGATTTCCACCCAAAAAAAACTTCAGTGGAAAAACTTACTGTTTTTTCTTTCCGTAATTTTTTGATGGTTTTTGTTGCCCAAAAGAACAGAAAGTAAGTTTTGTTTGAGGTGCAAGACCGGTGTGGGGGGCGCTGAAAACTCTTCCCCCCCCCCCAACTCTCTTCAAGTAAGAAAAGTTGCTGTCGAATGCTGGGTCATTTCCCCAAAACTGCAGAGTTTGGGGAATGACCCCGCAGCTACAGAAAACTTTGACGAATTCCCTTCACTTATAATGGGAATCTACGGGTTCCCCCCCCTCCCCCCCTTTTTTAATACTGGGATTCCTGTGGAAATATAAAACTAGCATAAATATGATCCTTTATGACAAGTTTCCCCCCCACAGTGGGCTTTTTTTTTAAATAAATCGTTTTTAACATACGCATATTTTTTTTTCCATGTGTCGGTATTTTTTAACCCTTTATTTCCCCTGCATTTCCCATGCGACAGGAAATAAGCTGATTTCTCCCATTGGTCCCCAATCGAACCCAAACGCGTCGTAAGTTCTCTCTTCTATGTGCGGGGGTTTTTTTTGTATCGTTCCCGTCACGGTTTGTGCCTTTTTTTATTTTTGAATTTTCCCCCTCCGAAGTGTTATTCACGGAAAAGTTGTTGCACAAAAGATTTGTGCTGAGTTACTAATTATCTAATTCCCTTGGAAGGTCGTTATTTTTGTACTAACGGTAAGTGAAAAATGGCGTCCGTAGCACAGAATTTAGAGTAGGTAAATTTGTTGAAAACAGGACAAGGTTTTCTGACGGGGTTTGGTCATATGATGACCCCCGGTTCTAACCAGGCCTTTCCCCCGGCTTACCATCCACCATTTTAAAATTAGGTGAAGATTGAGACATTATGCAGCATATGGGAATCTTTATTTGGAAACGTTTTCCCCTATGTGCAAAGTTTCCTCTTCAACTTGTCGGGTTTTTTAAACCATTCACCAAAAATTAGGGGCATGTAAAAACCCCTTTTTAAAAAAAAAGTACAAGAATGCGCATGTTCCAGTCTGTTTCCCTTTCCCTTTTTCACTACTTACCTGGAAAACCAAAAACG